>CM065728.1:77450894-77531927 GCA_033310375.1 Conus canariensis | reverse complement strand
AATTTTGTACGAGCCGTGCAGGTTTACTTTTCCCCACTCCTCGGGGAGCCCCGTTCAAAATCGGGTTGGTGAGTACTTGCTATTAGTTCATATGTGTTTTTCTTTTATTTTTTATTATTCCCAATCTGTTTTAAAGGGGTTTTCCGGGCTTTACTTTAATTCTTACTTTATTTTTTTGTTGTTTTGAGAATATTTTCGTTATTTTTTTATTAGCTTTTCGTTTACACCAACTTTTAATTATTCATTTATTTCTAGGCCTTTTTTTTTTTTTACATTTACAGCAGTGGGGCGTGTTTTCATTTTCCCCTCCAATATGTATTTGTATCTACGGTTGTCGGTCCCTGTCCAAATTTTTCCGGGAAAGGTTTTGGCCACCTGTTTTGGTTTTGGGGGTCTTTACTTGTGAGTGCGCTTGGGCAAACGGGCCCTTTTTTTTTTCCATTTTTGTTGTCTCTGAAAATTTTAGGCGCCCATAAGTTTATGTGGGCCGTTAAACTTTCCGGCTTTTTTTTCCAAAAAGGAGAGTCGCCCCGAGGGGGGTTTTTCTTTTTTTTTTTTTTCTGCTCAAGGCCAACCCCGGGGTTTTTGAATAAACTTGTGAATTTTAGGGGAAATATTATGAGGCAAATGTCGAGGGGGGTTTTTTTGTTTTAATACTTTTTGAGAAGAAATTGCAAGTGCCTCCATTTTTTCCTCCTGTCCTTGTTACCCTGTAAGGAGTTGTGTTTAGGGGTTTTTTGCTTTGCCCCTTTTTATATGGAAACCCCTTTTGTTTTTTTCCAGGATTTTTTTTTTTTTTTCCCCTTTCCCCTCCCCGGGGGCTGACTTACCTGTTGCCGCGCTGTGCCGCCGACCTTGCAGCTGTTCCCGGTCCCCCGCCTTTTCCGGTTTTTGCTGTTCCCCCATCGGTACTGCGGCTTTTGCGCGACCGCGCTTGACCGCGCTGCCTCCTTCATTTCTTCGCCCCCCCATCATCCCCCCCATTCCTCTTGCAATCTTCGCCCCTTTTTCCTCCCGCCCCTCTCCCGGGGAACCCCCAAGGACCTTCCCTGGGCCCAGCGAGGGCGCACCAGTCCGCCGTGCGCCCTCTTGGGGAGAGGACCTTCACCCTGATTTATTGTTTTGCGCCGGCGACCCCACTCTCTACCCCTCAGCTTCGTGGGTCGCGGTGCCCCGCTCTACCTGGGGCTACGGGGGGTTGGGAAAACGGCCCCACGCCTGTGTCCCGGTTTGAGTGATCTGGCCTTCACCCCCCGAACCTTCGTCCCCTCCCCGTTGTTTAAGGGTCCCCCCTTTGGAAAAGATAGGGGGCTATCCGTCTGCATTGGGGGTGTATCCGACGGTGCAGACCCCCTTCCCCCTTTCCCCCGGCCCCGCGCAATTCTGGGGGTTGGGTTTTGGGGGGGGGGGCCCCGGAAGCGGGGCTCCATTTTAAAATTTTTTTAAAAAAGGGGCCCGGGGGTGCTTTTTTTTGGACGGAGGCGTTTAAATTTATTTTTGTTTTTTTCCAAAAATAAATTTTTGTTTTGTATTTCCGTAAAAGGGGAAATTTTTTTTCCAGGGTTTCCCCGCTTTTTGGTGCTTTTTTGGGGGGGGTTCCCAAATTTTAAAATCATAAACCCCTTTTTTAACCCCATGCATTTTTTCTCCTTTTTTGGGGGAATGTTCCTTTTTGGGGTTGGGGGTTAAAAAAAAAAAAAAAAAAGGGAAAAAATTTAAAAATGTGGGTTTTTTAAAATTAGCCCCTTACAGTTGAACCCCCCCATAACACCCCTTTTTTGGGGTTTTCCCCCCAAACCCCCCCCTTTTGGGGGTTTTTTTTTTTTTTTTTTTTTTTTTTTTTTTTTTTTTTTTTTGGGCCCTTTTTCTTGAATGAGGGTGCAAAAATTTTCCCCCAAAAAGGGAACCGAAAACCCCGTCTCCCCCAAAGGCTTTTTCTTCGATTTACTGCTTAAACTTTTTACCCCTTTTTTTTTTTTTTTTTTTTTTTTTTTTTTTTTTTTTTTGGGGGTTAGTTTTGGGGAAGCTTTCCCCCTTTTTTTCTAAATCTCCTTGCCCCTTTCCCTGTTTTCCCCTCCCCCTCACCTTCCCCCCCAAAAACCCCCCCTTGGGGGCCCCACCCAAAAGGGCCGGGGAGGGTTAGGGGGGGGGGTTTGGAGAAAATTGGGAATTATTTTGTTGGTGTTGTGTGTGTGTGTGTGTGGTGTGTGTGTTGTGCCCCCCTTTCATTCATTCACAGCCCGGGGGGTTATTTTGGGGTGTATCCCCCGTTTTATTTTTTTATGAAAGGGTAAAAACATCTTTTTTTTGGACAAAGTTCGGGGGGTATGTACCTTTTGGATTGGGGGGGGGTTTCCCCGTTTTAGGGGGGGTTGGATCATACTTTTTCCTTGAACAATTCCCCTTTTAACTTCCCCCAAAGGACTTCCCCAAAATTTTTTTTGGGGGTTTTTCCATAAAAAAAAAAACCCCTTTAAAAATTCCCAAAAAACGCCTTAAATTTAATTTGGAAAACTAAAAAGGGGGGCTAAATTTCCCGGCCCCAAATGAAAATGCCAAAAATTTTAAAAAAAAGGGGGCCAAGACTTTTGAGTATTTTAAAAAAGAAAAAACCGGGTTGGGGGCCCTACACCGTTAGTAACGGCGAACGGAAACTAAAACATGGGCATCCCGTGCCCCAAAAATGCCATCCAAAATTTTCAAAAGATCCCAAAGGGATTTTTTTGGATACCCCAAAAAGAAAAAAAACGTTTCAGGCGTTAAAACCGTTGGGGGGCTAAAAGGGGGTAACAAAAACATCGGGCATAACTGTGACCCATAATAACAAAACTGCAAAATTAAAAAAAATTTCAGCCAAGTACTTTCTGAGATTTCCCGGGGGAAAAGGAAAACCGTTAAGCCCGTTAGAAGGGTGCAACAAAAAAATTTAAAATTTCCGGGATCTCCGGGGCCCCTAATAACCCCTACAAATTTACAGAAAGATCGGCCAAGTATTTACGGGAAAATTTATAAAGGGGGGGGGGGGGAAAAAACCGCGGCAAATTAAACGGGGGTTTTCGCACAATATCCAGCAAACTACCCAAAATTTTAAAAAAAAAAAAAAAAACAAAAGCGAAGAATAAACGTACCCCCCTTTTCCCCCAAAACCGCTTATAAATGGGCCCCCAAAATGCTTTTGAGATAAGAAATAAAGGGAAAAAAATTTTTTTTAAGGGTTTTTTTCCCCCGGGATGTACACTTTTTGAAACTGGTATTTTAGTCCTCACTGGGCTAAACCGTTACATTAAAATTTTTCCCCAAAAAGGGGCAATAGGGTCAAAATAACGGTTTTTTAAAAGCCCAAATTTTGAAACTTTATATGGGGAAGTGCCATTTAAAAAATTTAATAATAATTTTGGGGTTTTTTTTAGCGCAATTCTTGGGGCCCAAATCATTGCGCTCAGCACACACTCACTCCCACTAAAAAGTGTTAAAACCCCACACAACCCCAAAACACCCCCAAAACACACAAAAAACACACACACACCCCAAACCCCCCCCTACCGACACAGGCCATTTTAAAAATTCATCGGGTTTCAACTAAACAAAACTTTTTGCATGCAGTACATAAAAAGTTGGTATAATAAAAGACCAGCTTTCAAATTAGGGTTTTAAAAGGCTTTCCAAAAAGTATTTTTTAACTCTGACTTGAATTTAGAAAAAGAGCAGGGGTAACTTCGGGAAAGGGGAACCCCAAAAAGGGGGGGCCAAAAAACAAATGCTTTTACCCTGTTTTTAACGACCCCGGGGGAATTTTCGAAATTTTGAGAAAAGACGAAGGCCCGAGAATTTGATGGGTGGACAGAGAAAAAAAAAAACTGGGGGAGTGTCCCCAAAAAAACGAAAAGAAAAAAATGCGATTTTGAAGGGCCACCCGATTTTTTTAGGGGAAGCCAGTGGATTCACTAACAAAGGGGTAAATTCTTTTTTTCGTTTTTTTAAAAAACCCCGAGCGCACTGTTTTGCAACCCTTTTAATGGGGCAAGCTGTTTAAAGGGGAAAGCCCCGCTAAACAGATTTTTAATAATCTAGTCGGACTTTTCCGGGGCGGGTGAATTGATTGTTCCCCCCCCCCCCGGGTGGGGAAGGTAAGAGGGGTAGAAGCTACGTCGCAATTCGGGGAAACATGCAACAAAAATAATTTTTTGGTTTTGCATAGGGGCGTTTTTTCAATGCTGAAAAAAAATTTTTCACTAAAATTTTTTTGAAAGAAAAAACACCCCAATTTCTCCCGCCGCTTTAACCTCTTAAAAAGGGGGAGGTACCAAAGCCTAATCTCATTTTGTCACTATTCAGCTTGAGTTTGTTGCTGGTCCCTCCAGGTTTTTTCGCCCCAAAAAAAATGCGGTAATATCTGATTGACACCTTAAAAAACGGGGGGGTTGCGCTCTTAGGGGTTCAGTTTTCATCTGCGAATTTTTGGGAAATCACAAAAACCCAACCCCGAAAAAACGTCAGATTTAAGGGGAGAATAAAGGGGAAAAGAACGGGGGAAGGACAGACCCCGGGGGAAACCCCCTCAAAAACAGGAAAAAAGGGGGTATTTAGATCATTAAAAAATTTCCGGGTGTGTCCCGTCAATTTTGTAAACCCCTTTTAAAACCATATCGAAAACCCCAAAAAAAACCCCGGGGTTTTCTTATAGGAAAAGAGTGGCAAGAGTAAAAAAAGCACACGGGGGAAAGCAATGCTAGAAGGGGGACCAAATTTTATCGTCGTTTTTACAAAGCGGCAGTTTTTAAAAACTCGAAAAGGGGTTTCTGTGCTGGGGTTTTTTTCCCATTTTTGGACTGAAAAACTTTTTCCCAAAACCATTATCTGACAAAGGGATTGGGCGCTTCTTTTTTAAAAAAAATGGAAGTTTTGATACGGGCTAAAATTCTTTTACCCTTTGCGTCAAACCCCTTTCTTTTTTCAAAGGGTGACAAAAAAGCAAAGTTTTTTCTGTGGGGGGGCACCCAAACCCCCTGCCCGAAATTGTTTACAATGGGGGGAAAAACGGGGGCCAATTGAGGGCCCTTTTTTAGAGGGGAAGGGGGAAGGGGGGAAAGGGTACAAACTTTACCAGGAGAAAGAGAATCAAATAAAAATCTTTTTCACAAAAGGGGTTTAAAAAAGGAAAAAAAAAGGTCCCTCCCAAAAAAAAGAAAAAGGGAGGGTTCAGAAATCAAAAAAGTCTTAATTTCCTTTTGGGGTTTTAACCTTTTACGGGTAACCTTTCTACATACAAAAAATTTCATTAAAACCCACCAATTTATATATATATAATTTAAATATTTTTATATATAAAACATTTAAAGGGGGAAAAAAAAGGTTTAAAAGGTTACATAACCGATATTTCACTTTTGAAAAGGTTTTTGGGGCCCCACTGGGCTAAAACCGGTGACTATCAAAAATTTTTTCCAAAATCGGGGGAAAATTTTCAAGAATTAGGTTTTTAACATCAAATTTTTTTTAAAACCTATAAAAGAAGTGTATTTGTGTGGGGGATAAAACCCTTTCTAATTTTCCCAAAAACCATTAAAATCCACCTTTTTAATAAGAAAAACGGCAGAAAAAAAGGTTTTTAAAAAGATTTTTTAATCCTTTTCGCATTACATAAATTACTTGGGAAAAAAGGGGGGGATTTTTTGAGATCACCAAACGCTTATAAATTGGGGCCCAAAACTTCCTGAAAAAAATTCCCCTAAAAAAGAAAAACCGTTTTTTAAAAGGGGGGGTTTTTTCCCTTAGTAAAGGGGGTTAAACGGTAAAATAAAAAAAACCCGGGTCATCCGTGGGCCCCCCAAAAAAACTACCTACAAAATTTTTGAAAAATCGGCCCCCCCAGTTTTTTTTCTGGGGGGGGTGGGGAAAAAATTTTTTTTCCCCCGGACACAAACCAGACACAAAAGACAGACAAAACCCCCGTCAAACTTTCTTCGTTTCATTTTAAAGTACTCCCCCGTTTTAAAAAAAAAAAGGGGGTACAAAAAATGACTTCTTCTATTAAAAACTTTTTTCTCACGGGGGGGGCAGTGCTGTCTTTTGCCTCACGGGTTTTTTTGGGGTGTGTGTGTGTGGTGTTTTTTGTGTTGTTGTGTGCCGCGCCGCGCCCGCACCGTTTTTTCAGCTGTAGTGCAGGTGTGCGGGGCGCAAGGGCGTGTGTAATTGAGAGGTGTAATTTTGGGGTGGCATGTCTGTGTGTTGGTTGGGTTTTTGTTGTTTTGTTCTTCGATTTAATCTTTTCACTTTAAAAAAATAAAAACAGGAAGTGAAAACGTTTTTTTTAAAAGTGTAGGGGGTTTTTTATATGCTTGCGTGTGGGGGTGTGTGTGTGCGAGCTTGTTGTTGCCCTTGTTGTTAAATATTGGGGGAAAAAAAACATTTTGAAAACCCTTTTGCAAAAAGAAAACTTTTAAAAATAAAACTCAAAGTCCAAAAAAAAAACAGTCTAAAATTTTCGGGAAAACAAAAAAGACCCACTGGACTTATCATTAAGTTTAAAAAAGTTCAAAAAAAAACAGTTCTTTGGGAAAAAGCATTTAGAAACATCTTTCAGAATTTTGAAAAATGATTAAAAAAGAAAAAAAGGAAAAAATAGTTTGTAAAAACTATAAAAAGCCCCCCCCATAACATTAAAAATTTTTTTAAAAACTTGGGTTTTTAAAAAACTTTAAACCCAAAAATCTGTAAAAAGGTGAAAAAAATTTTTTTTTCGGGGTTTTGGGGTTTTTAAATTGACATTTTTGAAAAATGAAAAATCGATTTTGAATTTTTTTTAAAATTTTGTGTGTGTGTGTGTGTGCAGCCCCGCCGCGCACCGGCCCTTTTTGCACGGGGTTTCCAGGTGTGCGGGCACAATGTCTGGGTGTAAAAGGGACGGGGGTGTTTGTTTTGGGTGTTTTGTGTGTAGCTGTATTTTTGTGTGTGCGCAAAATGTTTTGTGGGGCGTCGCGTCCCGGGGGTGTATGTTGCGGCATTTTGTTTTTGGTGTTTGTTCAGTTCGGGGGGGGGGTTGGGGGGGGGGGGGGGGGTTTATTTACGGGTCTCTTTTTCGCCAGAGAATTTACACATTTTTTAAAAAAAAAAAAAAAAAAAAAACTCCACACTTAATTTTTCACCATTTTAAAATTTTTAAACAATCTTATATTTTTTTTAAACATAAGTGAAAAACCCAGTGTCAAAATTTCTGTTGCTTTTTTAAATTTTTCACCCTTTATGCAAAAAACCCCGGACAATTTCAGCAAAACTTTAACCCAAATATAAAGCAATTTTTAACATTTTAAAAATTAAATCTCAATACCTCATCACTTTGTTTGAATCTCAAGGGTTGCCTCGCGCTTGAAGAAAGGTGGTGTTGTGTGTTGTGGGTTGGGTTTTGATGGCAATTCTCCCTAATAGGGAAAAAAAACCCGGGGTTTTTTTGGGGAAAATATGATGGGAAAAATTATGAACAAATGTAGTCCTATACTCTTGGCTTTCCCCCTTTTAAAGGGATAGCCCTTGAATTCAGATCGTTTTTAAGTCCAAGAAAAAAGAAAAGAGGAAAGGGTGCAAGGAAGGGGATAATGCATGATGATAGGCATGGGGTCGAACGGAAAAGTTAGGGAGCAGTGACAGGGAATTGGGTCATACCAAAGAGACAGGTGATTATGGTCACAAATCACTGACTAAAAAACCCTCAAAGTAACTTTAAATTGACCCATCACCAACAACGTGAGTAATGACACACCGTGATTCTGATCATTAAAACTAATTCAATCAGTGTAAAGATTCACTTTTCCTGCTGTTTAGTTTTAATTGATTATTTTTTCACATGAACATACGACCGAACTCTTAAGAGTCATTCCTTTCTTGATTTTCCTTAAACAAAATAAGGTTTTCAATGAACTAAGACGAGCGTGTTCCCTCCTCGTACCCAATACAAAGATGAAAATGTCAATAAAAAAAAATGCTGCTTTGTTGAAAACCTACTTCAAACAAACTATCCCATAAGAAACTGCACACATTAAATTCTCAGCAATTATAAGAGTTCCTAAGAAAGCAATGAACACATTACCGTTTGGGTGCGAACTGAGAGATGCCGATTACTTTAAAGTTGATAACCCAGACTATCCATTCTGGAGACTCATATGTAATCAGAACCAAGACTCTTATCAACAACGCTGTTATCAGTCAATAGCTCTCTGCAGGCACCAAAAAAGCGAATACGAAGTTTATACACTAACATTGTCCAACGATAGGAATTACTGCATGCGGGAAAACATACTTTTAAGTGTGACTCCCGATTTTCCGAAACAATGCGAACTGGAAACGGTTTTATATTGATTGTTTGGTGAAGAAACAAAAGAACGCAAACACATCCAACTCATAAGTTTTATGCCCCAGTTACTACCGAATACCAAACAGGCGCTGTATTTGGAGCAACACACTGAACACAGAGTGCAGACCGACACAAACTAGATTTACAGAATAATTCCCATGGACCTCCAAAGTGATAGGCGTCTACGTATAATACCAACAACTGACAGAGAAGACAGATTATCACGACGGCCACGTCTTGAGAACGAACTACGTTTTTACTCGATGACTGCAAATTATTTTAACCAACACACGTTATGACCTGAAGGACAAGATCATAAAAACTGAATTTTTCGCACCACTAGACTAACATGACAAACTCCTCAGCTCCATATTATTGACGGCTTCCAACACTGTACTATGCCCATATAACCTGTGTGTTTTGGTTTTTCTCTATGCGGATACGAAGAAAAATTAATCAGACTCTGATACACCTTCTTTCTTCTTTCGCGACTAATATATGTGGCAATGGTACAACGCTGGGATTATTTAGTTTGATTAATGTTCCGAACTTGATCATCTGTGCCCACAAACTCAGTTGTCATATGGCATTAAAATAGTGTTCTTACTGCCTGTGTTCACTATCAACACGACACACAACACACACACAGCACACAGCAGTACACACTATACACAACACCCGACACGAACACCACAAGCGCCACACACGCAACCAGAAAACATACACAACTCAACGCACGCGCGCGCCTCAATTGTACAGCTCCATCAGACAAAGCACTCGGCGCACTAGACTAAATATTTACAATACGGACATCCGGTTTGCCGAGTCGCCATCGGTCCTGCGGGTAGGTCTTGGTTATGTATATTCTACGCAACGAAACAAGTTAATACATGCGAAGAGGAATAAGAAATGGGAGTAGTGCCTCACCCACCACTTGTGAAGCCATGGAGAAATGCTAGCGACTTTGTGCGCCATTATCCAATGTGTTGAGTGTGTGTGTGTGGTATTTTTGTAGCTGTTTGGGTTATTGTGTGATGTTTGTTGTGTGTGTGGTGTGTGTTGTTTGTGTTGTGCGTGTTGTGTCTGTGTCCCTTGTGTGGCGAGCATCATATACACACCGTGTTTTCTTCGCGGCTTCGTTCGTCTGCTGCATTTTCCACAATTGTTTAGTATCTGTTGACTGAAGCCGCCAAGCCCTGGCACAAACACACATACAGCGTACACACACGCACACAGATACACACACAGCCCGCGTATGGCACGCCGCGCGTGAGAGAGAAGAGAGAGAGAGAGAAAGAGAGAGAGAGAGAAGAGAGAGAGAGAGAGAGAAATGAAATGAAATGAAATTATTCAGATGGCCACAGCCCCGTTGTGAAGAGATTACATTCAAAACTCAGCATGATAAGGTGACAACAACATCAACACAAAGTTTTACTACAATGTTTTGGGGAAAAAAAAACAGCAATAAAATGATACTCAAATGGATAAATTCAATCTACTACACATGGGCATGAAGTCTAATCTACGACCTATATATAATACATACTAGGATATCCATATCCATGTAATATTGGCGTGTCAATACATTGTTAGCTAAACCATACACTCGCCTCTTAAAGGCTTTATATAAATACATGCATAAATTCCTCACAATAATTTTATTTTCATTCGCCATTAATAGTCACACAGAACTGACATGGATTTGTATAATATTTTACATGGAATATATTCCTGCCGCAGGTCACTGAAAGCCAGAACAGACAAACAGAAAGTGTTTGTCATTATCATGCCTTTCCACATAGCGGGCATGGCAGATTGCGGTCAGAAACTACATATACCGTTGACGATGCATTGCATATCTGAGACACCAACTGAACTTAGTAATTTTTATATTCTGTCAATATCAAGTAAAAGATAGGTTTCGCAATTACTAAACGATTAAACGATATTACCATATAAAATCATCACTTCCAGAACATGTTCATGCCAGTTGGCCATCTGTGTTAGCAGTAAGTCTTGACGAAACAATTGCAAAACAGATTTCACATTTTCCACCACCGCTTTAGCCACACAAATCCAAAACCATTAGAAAAGAGTCTTACGAACATTTGACGCCCATGTACTTTGTGCCTCGTGAAATCCAACCAGAGTAACATCATAAGCGTGGTTGAGGGTAAGCGTGTATCATCATACCGTGATATCTTTAGCCAGTATCCGATACACTGTACATGTTGAATTTATGTAAATAGGGTGACGTCCAGTATCTCCATAAACAAGATCAGTTAGTGTTTTAATGGGACTCCTAAAAATTTCTTTAAAGCATACAAATGAACTGTTTCAACATGAACGGCGCAGTATCCAGTCCCACAGTGTTCAGGGCCATAGAGAACAATTGGCTGCACCCGAGTATCAAACATTTTAACAATACTCGCAGCGAATGTATATTTAATACGAACAATCGTGCAGAATGATAACAAAGCATTTCTCGCTCTGCGTGCGAGATCTGTGCAGCAGCCACAAAACTAGTCGGTAGAAAAATGAATACCAAGATATTATAACGGTTAACGACAGCCATTGTGCTCACCATTAAAAAAACCATCTCTCTCGTGCTGCAAGGTGCCCTCCTTTCTAAATACCACGGCATTGCCCTTTTCATATTTACTTTAAGGTTGAGTCTAGAAGCTGCATTACATAAATTGTTCAATTGGGTCTGAAGGCCAGCTGGTGTTTGGGACAACAGAGCTATATCAGCTGCCAATAACAACATAAACAATGCCAACTGTATCTGGAGACAGTGTTGCACCATGTCCTTCCCTCCTCTATGAATTCTTGTGCTAATTCTTTGATAAACAAGGAAAATAAAACAGGACTACATGCATCTCCTTGCGTGTACACCGTTGGTACAAACTAGTAAACGTAAATTCACCACCACACCTGACCCTTGCTTTTACACAATTATACATGCTCTTGATACATTGGGTACATTTGTACCCTTTATTCCATTCGTTTGAAGACTGCGCAAAGTAATTTCTAGATATGGGATCAAATGCCTTTTCGAAGTCAATGAAGGCCCACTATAATTGTGCGATTCCAGGAAAACTGTGTTGTGTACAATAGCCAAAAGGGTAAACATCTGATCAATAGTTGAATAACCCTTTGTTAAAAACCTGCGTGCCATTCACCCGTGCTATATTAAATGCCACCCATTTTTTGCAGTCTACAGTTAATCATAGAGCTATAATTTGACTACTTATATCACTAAGTGATATGCCCCTGTAATTACGTGGATCATTGACTGTCACCTGTCTTAAATAATGGCAATAGAATCGATTCAGTCCAGCTATCAGGAATATCCCTTTGGTCAAAAAGTACATTGAAAAATCTGACGAAAAATCAATTACAATATTTCCGGCATTTTTGAATAATTCTCCAACAATGCCATCAGGGTCTGCAGATTTTTGTGTCTTGAGTTTTGTATTGCTGGAGATCACTGCTGGTCTAGTTTATTATACTGTCAAGAACCCTGGCATCGCTATCAAAATCGAGAAAAGTGTTCTCGCATCTTCGAGTTGCTTCTGCGCTTCCAGCATCTTTTCGAGAAGATCTCTGAAATGCCTACCCAATTGCGGACAGAGATATTGTTATGCGTACGTACTTTCCTAACTGAATATTCTGCGCATGTGTTCCAAAACTCTTGCTGACTAACTGAGGTAACTAAATTGCATAACAAAGAAGAATATACTCCGTGTCCTTCCTCTTTAAAAGATTCTTATACTCCCTTCGAGCTTTACAGTAAACGTCTGTGCTTTATCGTGCAATGTAGATTCTAGATATTCTTAAAAGTGTTTCACGTCTCTCTGGTTTTATAACATTCATGATCAAACCAATCATCATTGTCAGAGTGTCATTTATTCTTATTTGTTTTCCTCATGCACTCCGCTTGAATCTTTTAAAACAAGCATTAGATATATTCAAAGCGGCGGTAATGTCATCATCGATCAGAGTAACTGCATTCTCCACATTGACAAAGCATGTTTGACTATTCATTAGATCAAAGAAAGTCTTAGCATATTTCATCTTGCCATTTATACTTCTCTATAACTGTTGTGTTTTCTTATACTTTTCCATTTCTTACTTCAAAAAGTGAGTGTTATATGGAATACTTGAGGCAATGGCCAGACTCGATCGGTCATTCACACAAAGACGCAGGATATATTTAAAGCATAAACATGTCATAGGAATGTATAAAAATAATCTAGAAAATCACAATGCCACTCATCTAATTTTCGGCCACATGGCCTTTTTCAAGAGAAAAAAACAATGCAACTACGGATGTCCACTTTGGCAACTGGTCAAGAGCAAAAAAAATTGACGTCATAAATATAATACGCAAGTTCTGACATCATAATATGTGATGTCATCAACAAGGAAAAAAAAAGAAAGGAGAGGGGGGGTGCAAGTTGGTGTGTGGGTGTGTGCGTGTGTACGCGCGCGCGCGCGCGCGCGGTGTGTGGTAGTGTGTGTGTGTGTGTGTGTGTGTGTGTGTGTGTAGTTTATACTGTAACCAATGTACTTCAAAAACAAACAATACGCTCCATAAATCACAATGAAAATGAAACCATAGAATAATGTGACCATAGTCCGTCTGTGACTGTGCATGGCATACAAGAACGGTCATCTGGAGAAAAAAAAAAAAAAAAAAAAAAAAAAAAAAAAAAAATATATATATATATATAAATTTCTGCAAATCATCATCAATGTTGTTCGTAGGTAAATCTGGATAGGGTTGTTACAAATTTGTCTTAACATTACATCCATTCGGCATCCTAGTATCTAATGTCCTTATCCATTTTGTCTTCAGTAGTAAGTCTGAAGCTTTTGCTTTCACCGTAAACTTTTGCCAACACTGCCAACACAGCAAGGTCTCCCACTGAATGCTGAAGGAAATGTCGCATTATTGGCTTTTCTCTTTGGAACTTGATGTCACGTCTGTGTTCTGCTATTCTTTCTTTCATTGAAACTGGTATTTTAGTCCTCACTGGGCGAAATTTCATCTAAAACGGACAATATGTCAAGAATAACGGTTTTTAACGGTCAAATGTTGAAACCCTACATAGAAGTGCCATTTGTGTGTGACAACTTTCTATATACCAAATTTCATTGAAATCCACCGTATATATAAGAAATAACGGCATAATAACGGTTTTTAACGATTGTTTAATCCATTTCAGCATTACATCACCTACATATGGACAGAGGGTCCGATTTGTCACAAGATCATCCAAACCGCTTATAATTTGGCCAAATACTTTCTGAGATATTCCATAAAGAAGTAAAAACCGTTACAGGCCGTTACAGCCGTTAGTAACGGCTATAGCGTAAACTAAAACATCAGGCATCATCCGTGGCCCATAATGAACATACCTACAAATTTTCAGAAAGATCGGCCCAGTAGTTTTGTCTGGAGCGAGTGGAACACATTTTGACCACGGACACACAGACACACAGACAGACAGACACACAGACAGCATTTCTCGTTCCCATTCTAAAGTACTCCCTGTTGTATAAGAACTGGGAGTACAAAAAAAGGAGGGGGGGGGGTGACAAACAGATATCTTTGCGGCAAAATCTGAAAATGCAGCAGAAAAGCAAAACAAAACCGTCATATCATGTTGACTGGTATGAATCATCACATGGTTATGTATAAAGAATGTGAAGGAGAGGGGGACACTTGTTGACACTTTGGTAGTTTTACTTTCATTAGCTATAAAGCCCTTGTGACGGGCTACAAATATGGATTGATTACAGCGGCAAAGTCATGGAAAACAACACACAGTAACACTAATGCCAACACGCGCCACACGCGCACGCACGCACGCACGCACGCACGCACGCACGCACACACACACACCCCACACACACTCTACACCATATGACCCAGACAAACTTCCACAATTCATCCTGAATTGGTCGGTCTTACAATATGTCACATCTGTTAAAATCTTAGGAGTGGGATCTAACATCAAAACTTTCATGCACCCAATATGTTGAATATATTTTGAATAAAGCAAGAAAAAGTTTAAACTTTCTAAAGATCATAAGCAAACAAAAATGGGGACACGATAAAGAGAGGTTTAACACTCCTATCTCTGCTCTTGTGCAGTTTACATTGATTTATGCTCGAGAATTCTTTTTTCAGCGCTCCACCGCACCTACTGAATAAGTTACAAAGTGTAGACTGCAAAGCATAAACCTACTCTGGAGTTCCCACACATACATGTAACATTGGGACATACTTAATAAAATTGGAATTTTACCTTTGAACGAGTTTCGAAAGTGTCCTCCACCAAATTTTATTTTAAAGAACCTTTCACATAAAAAAAAAGTTTCTGCACAAAATTTTTTTTTTTTTAATGAAGTATCTCTAAAATCAAAGACAGATTTTGCTCAAAGAGCAAAAGACATCAAATTAGCTAAATCTATTCAATCACACACATCTACTCTTCTAAAAAAAATAAAATAATATAAAAAACCAAAGTAAAATGGCGGTCAATCCGTCCTTTCCACCCATTCCCAAATGGGGACAAACCAAAGCAAATTATACACAAACTATACTGAACTGAACAAAAACGATCCGCCGTATCTTTTATAAAAATCATGTAAATTCTCATTTGGAAAATCAATATAAGGACCATCTTCAATTCTTTTACAGATGACTAAGAGTTAGATGACCATAAAACCTCAGCAGCTTTTATAATACCAAAATCAAAAGTGGAAGAATTATACTATCTTGGCAAACCCTTGTCAATCTTTACTGCAGAATTAGTTGCTATTCTAATGTCTAAAGTATGTTTTAAATTCTTCCATAGAAAATTGTCAACTTTTACTATGCAGTGATTCAAAGTCAACCCTTTCTGCCTTAAAGTCTTTATATCCAAAGATTCGTTGTAAGACAATTACAGAAATCAATTACGTGACACATCTAGCCATGAAAAGAATAAATGTGACTTTCTTTCGGGTGTCCTCACATGTGTGGAATTTCAGCAAATGAGAAAGTTGATCCGAGCAGCTCGCAATATTGAAGGAACAACTGCACTGAACATTCCGTTAGAACTATCGAATGTTATATACTATAATTAATAAAGCATCCTTTAACAGTTCCAGGAGGTTATTAGAAGACACAGTTCGCCGATATTATGGCAGTTGTATACAACCAAATCCCGACATCTACCCAAAGACTCAATTAGACAAATTCAAAAGCATGACATCTAGATAGGTAGTAACTTTAATTCATAGGATGCGTTTAAATTCACTTCGAACCAAATACAGTAAAAATGTTACTTGTGTGGTTTGTGTGGTGTGGGTGGGGGTGGTGGGGGGGGGGGGGGGGGGGGGGGGGCTCTTAGTGTACATCACCTATTTCTAGATTGTCCAAGAGTAAAGAATAAAGTAGTAAAGAGTACAGCAGTAAAGTCACGCTGGCTGTGGTCAGTATGTATAGAAACAATCCATCGTGTGAATGATCGATGGCTAAAGGAACTAAGTCACGCTGGCTGTGGTCAGTAGGTATAGAAATAATCCATCGTGTGAATGATCGATGGCTAAAGGAACTAAGTCACGCTGCTGTGGTCAGTAGGTATAGAAATAATCCATCGTGTGAATGATCGATGGCTAAAGGAACTAAGTCACGCTGGCTGTGGTCAGTATGAAAAGAAATAATCCATCGTGTGAATGATCGATGGCTAAAGGAACTAAGTCACGCTGGCTGTGGTCAGTAGATATAGAAATAATCCATCGTGTGAATGATAGATGGCTAAAGGAACTAAGTCACGCTGGCTGTGGTCAGTAGGTATAGAAATAATCCATCGTGTGAATGATCGATGGCTAAAGGAACTAAGTCACGCGGCTGTGGTCAGTAGATATAGAAATAATCCATCGTGTGAATGATCGATGCTAAAGGAACTAAGTCACGCTGGCTGTGGTCAGTAGGTATAGAAATAATCCATCGTGTGAATGATCGATGACTAAAGGAAATAAGTCACGCTGGCTGTGGTCAGTAGATATAGAAATAATCCATCGTGTGAATGATCGATGGCTAAAGGAACTAAGTCACGCTGGCTGTGGTCAGTAGATATGAGAATAATCCATCGCGTGAATGATCGATGACTAAAGGAAATAAGTCACGCTGGCTGTGGTCAGCAGCTGTCCCAGAACAAGGGAAGACATCCGACAAGAATTGCTGGAAGGAATTGCCATAGGATTGCATTTGTTCCCCTCTTTCCTTGCAAAATATGACATGCGCAATGACATCTTTGTCACATGGATCCTCGGAGGAACAAGGTATGTTCGCTACATTACTAGAAGCTCGTTCATTGCAGCAATTACTGACACCCATACAATTAACATCGTCAGCGAGTGCTCCACCACACTCACATAAGGAATGCTGAGGCTGCAGCGTGACATAGTGCATTTCGCTGATATGCCCCAGGTGCACATCAAATGATGAAATTCCACTTGCAGCCTCTGTTAAAAGTGGTTCAGAGCCATCCAAGCTACTGACAATGCAAACTCATTAATACAGGTGAGCGGCACCGATGGGAGCTGTGTTATCTCCCCGAGTGCCGTACTGATTCAGATCACACTGTCATTAATACAGGTGAGCAGCACCGATGGGCGCTGTGTTATCTCCCCGAGTGCCGTACTGATTCAGATCGTTCCAATAAGCCTCCCATGAAGGAGAGTCTGTGACAATGTCGGGCAGATACACAGCATCGCTGCCTTCACCAATAACTACGTTTTCTGAAAGAAAGTTGACGATTTCCCTTCTGATCTGTGTAAAGGTCTTTCTGATACCGTTCTTCTGGCTGCTGCTGCTGTGCCAGAAAAAAAGGAGTCAGCATTTCCTGAGTGATTATTGACTAACACCAACCCGTGCAGTGAAGCGTGTCGCAGAAGCATGGAAACGCCTGTCTGATCCCGTGACATGGTTGTGCCACTTGATTGCATACCTTCTAATTGTTCAAAAGTGGCCTTAATTTTTTTTTTCTTGGTTTGATCATCGGTTCGTTTTGTTGCTGTTCCGTTTCTTCTCGTGCAGTTAGGTTTGTGATTGTCTACACTAACCTCAAGGCCAACACGGCACCCAATTTTTGACCAAAATCATTTAAAATGTTGATGATTTCTTTTCATGGGAAATGATCAAGCATCAATCAAAAATATGTCAGTTGTGGGTCTCAAACCACCAGTTGCCATGGAAACGATTCAAAATGGCTGACAGACATACTTTTTCAGTTCCCTAAAACTACAACATTTTCAAAGATAGTTTAATTCTTCTTTTGCATTTGGTTTGTAACTGTTTTCTTTTAAGTAAATCTACGATGGAGGAACATCACATCATAATTTTAACATTTTTGTGTAATTGTTCAAACAATCTCACCACAAAATTCAATATTTTTGTCTTTATTTTTCTGTTTAAACAGTCACAGAACAAACTGTATCTCTTTCATTGATCTGTCCTACCGTAAAAAAGTGCATTATACTTGGCAGAACAGTGTATGTTTGTTGATCAAGTTTTATCCGTTTTCCTACTACACTATACACAGCATGTGTTTTAGCAGGACTGTTTCATAACCATGCTGGACTATAATATTTACACCAACATGCTGTCACTGGAACATGTCAGATGCACCATACACGCTTAGTGTCCACCAGCTTCATACGCAGGACCCTCTCCGGCCTCCTCCTGGCGTATGTTTAAGTGTCACACACACATACACACGCACACGCACATGCGCGCGCGCGCGCGCACACACACACACACACACACACACACACACACACACACACACACACACACACACACACACACACACACACACACACACAGAGCCTGTCTCCTATCGTGTACATGAAATTATGAAAACAAAACAATATCAAAATAAGGCTTCAGCTTTACTCGATGAATACAACGGAACTACTGCAATGTTGAAATACTTTACAGTAGGCCTGTGTGTTCATGTTATTATATGATGGATTGACAGTAGGCCTGTGTGTTCATGATATTATATGATGGATTGACAGTAGGCCTGTGTGTTCATGTTATTATATGATGGATCGACAGTAGGCCTGTGTGTTCATGTTGTTATATGATGGATCGACAGTAGGCCTGTGTGTTCATGTTATTATATGATGGATCGACAGTAGGCCTGTGTGTTTATGTTGTTATATGATGGATCGACAGTAGGCCTGTATGTCCATGTTATTATATGATGTATCGAAGAAAATTGCACGGTGCTTGTGTATTGAACCGAACCGTCATTAGTATGACTCTGATTCAGCTCTCTAATTTTCCCTTTGGGAATTAAGTTAAGCCACGCATTGTTTGTTTAGATTTTTGTGTCGTTGTTGTTGTTGTTGTTGTTATTGTTGTTGTTTTCATTGACCATACTGTTCACCGCGGCATAAACAGCTCATGGAACGTTAGCCTCACTGACTGTTCAGGATAACTTCTTCCATGTTGAAGCATACTGTTTGAATAGCGCAACATGTTTCGAGTACTTGATTCCCGTTCCCCCATCTCCCTTTCCCAAACCTCATCCAGCTCCAAGAACAATAGTGATCACACACAGCTTGCCTTGTGGGACCGTCGTCAGCTCCATGAACAATAGTGATCACACACAGCTTGCCTTGTGGCACCATCATCAGCTCCATGAACAATAGTGATCACACACAGCTTGCCTTGTGGCACCATCATCAGCTCCATGAACAATAGTCACCACACACAGCTTGCCTTGTGGGACCATCGTCAGCCCAATAACAATAGTGATCACACACAGCTTGCCTTGTGGCACCATCATCAGCTCCAGTAACAATAGTGATCACACACAGCTTGCTTTGCAGCACAGCTGATCGTCAGCCCATTAACAATAGTGATCACACACAGCTTGCCTTATGGCACCATCGTCAGCTCCATGAACAATAGTGATCACACACAGCTTGCCTTGTGGCACAGCTGATCATCAGCTCCATGAACAATAGTCATCACACACAGCTTGCCTTGTGGCACCATCGTCAGCTCCATGAACAATAGTCATCACACACAGCTTGCCTTGTGGCACAGCTGATCGTCAGCTAGCTGCATGAACAGTAGTAATCACACACAGCTTGCCTTGTGGTACAGCTGATCGTCATCCTTCGTTCTGGCTTGTTCAGACACTGGTTTCTACACAAGTTCCAGCAGCCAGTCGTGTTCCTCATCGGTCAGTTGACGTGGATGTTCTCTTTTTCAAGGTTGGTCCTGAAACAAACACAAATATTAGTCACCATAGAATATTAATGAAATCATTCGCTAACAATACATGGCTTTGCCATTTCCTTATTTGTAGCTCTGACATCCAATCTGATGAAGTTGGAATGTTGGTGTTGCGATGTCACACTTTCCATATGGATCCGTCAGTTGTCCTCAACGATGTGTTTGTCAGGATTGGTGTGTCAAAAAAAAAGCATTTAATTACTATAAAACGTTCTTGAGGCTATGCATGGGCTAGTTATGACACACGTGACTTATCCCACTTCAGGCAATGTGTGATGAACAGCCTGCATTGCGTTTATTGGTGTCATTACGGTACAAGTGTTACACACAGCAGGTTATGCTCATCAGTTGCATGCAGTGATTGAATCACAACTGAAATTATTCTTCATTAAAGAAGTTAGCATCTTCTTGCATATCAGCCTACAAGACAAGTTAAGTGTACTCACCCCAACAGTCTCCTTTCCCATCTCCTCCATTGGCAACGCGTGAACAGCAGCACAGAAAACCAGCAACAAGAAAGGCGGAGCCCCCATCTTGCGGTGATGGACTTGACCACTGACAGTGCAAGAAAGGTGGAGCCCCCATCTTGCGGTAATGGACTTGACCACTGACAGTGCAAGAAAGGTGGAGCCCCCATCTTGCGGTAATGGACTTGACCACTGACAGTGCAAGGAAGGTGGAGCCCCCAAACTTGCGATAATGGACTTGACCACTGACAGTGCAAGAAAGGTGGAGCCCCCATCTTGCGGTAATGGACTTGACCACTGATAGTGCGGACTGTGGCGCCGCCCCGTTCTCACTGAAAGCAAGAAAAGCAGACGATACTGTGGTTTGCATTCTTTCATTGGAAAGGGAGGGTGCAGTGCTGTACTTAATAACAAAAATCGTTTGTTCGTTTTTTCTAAGTGTCCATTCTTTGCAGCGGATGGCGTGTTCAGTGCATTTATTACAATACACATGTTTGTGATTAATTGACAACAGGGCCGAAAATAAATGCAAAGTGCTCTATTTGGGACTTCTGTCCGGATACGTCTCTCCTGCGTCGGTATATTCGCAACACACGTCCACCACAGTGTCACTAATATCTCCACTGGGCAAAAGAATGTAGGCTGAAAGTGATCCACGTCCACCACAGTGCCACTGTTATCTCCACTGGGAAAAACAATGTAGGCTGAAAGTGATCCACGTCCACCACAGTGCCACTGTTATCTCCACTGGGAAAAACAATGTAGGCTGAAAGTGATCCACGTCCACCACAGTGCCACTGTTATCTCCACTGGGAAAAACAATGTAGGCTGAAAGTGATCCACGTCCACCACAGTGCCACTGTTATCTCCACTGGGAAAAACAATGTAGGCTGGTTTTCCTGGTCTGTCTGTGCCAATCTGATTCCTTTGTGTAGGTCTGTCTGCGTCTGTATGTGCACCTGTGTGTGTGTGTGTGTGTGTGTGTGTGTGTGTGTGTGTGTGTGTGTGTGTGTGTGTGTGTTCGTGTGTGTGTGTGTGTTCGTGTGTGTGTGTGTGTGTGTGTGTGTGTGTGTGTGTGTGTGTGTGTGTGTGTGTGTGCGTGCGTGCGTGCGTATGTGTGTGTGTGTTTGTCTGTCTGTCTGTCTCTCTCTCTATCTGTTGAGCTAGCTAGCTAGCAAGCGCACGTGTGCATGTGTGTGTGTATGTGCGCAAGGGCGCATGCGCGCGCGTGTGTGTGTGTGTGTGTGTGTGTGTGTGTGTGTGTGTGTGTGGTATGCGAGCGCGCGCGCGTGTGTGTGTGTGTTTGTGTGTGTGTGTGTGTGTGTGTGTGTGTGTGTGTGTGTGTGTGTGTGTGTGGTGTGTGTGCGCGCGCGCGCACGCGCGCGCGCGTGCGTGTAGTACACCCGAGCCTGTGTTCACGCGTGCACTTGTGCAATTGTGATACATAGACAACCACATCGATTTCGTTTATTGCGCTGGTAACGCATAAAAACGTCATCTATTGGAAAGGGAGATGACTACATCGTCCTACCAAACCGCCATTTCCCCAAACAATTATTTCTCCTGGCATCTCTGTGGACAACTTGATTCGGGCGTAGTGTCATTTCGCGTATTATTTATCAGTGGAAAGAAGATTTTGCATTACGAGGATATGGGCGAGCGTCAGAGCGTGTGTGCATGAGAGCAAGCGAGCCCCACAGCAGCAACGAGATCCAGGAGATCGAAAAGTTCCAGCGTACAGCAGCCAGATGGGTCACACACAGCCACAGACCAACAACCAGTGTAGACGTAATCCTACGCTCTCTGAAGTGTCCTACACTAGAGACACGCAGACAAGATGCCAGACTGGAAATGATGTAAAATTCCATCACAACCTTGTTGACATCAACTCCAAGTACCTGCCCAGGAAATCCCAGACCAGAAGAAGTTTAAGAAAAAAAACAACAGCTGCAGCTACGACATCCCACAATACAGGACAGACTACCGACAAATGTCCTTCTTCCCAAGAACCATCCCAGAGTGGAACACATTACCAGAGGCTGTGGTGACGGCGGAGACCCTGGACAGCTTCAAGTTCAGACTCGCCTCTCACCAATAACACCAACCCCCCCCCCCCCGCCTCCTCCTACACCCCCACCCCCTTATCCCCCACTTCCTCCTCCCCGCCCTCCTCCCCACCCACCCCCCCCCCCTCCCCAACCTGAAATCTAAATAATATGTCTGACAAATACAGCGCAAACGTTTGCAAACCCCTAAGTATACTGAAGCTGAGTATCTAGACATCAAGATGAAGATAGAACAGGGAAAGATAGTGACTGATGTATATAGCAAGCACTGCCACTCGTACTTGCCACCAAACAGCTGCCATGCCCCATCAGTGTTTAAAGGACTGGTGTCAAGGGTAGGGACAAGGTTGCGGATGTTATGCAGCGATGACAACACGCTCCAACAACGCATTTCAGAATACGCAGGACATTTTGAACTATCTGGCTGGAACAGAAAAGTTGCAGAACAACAACTCCAAAAAGGTGCACAAGTAGACCGGAAAAAAGCCTTGTTCAAACCTAGAAGAAAGAAAGCAAAAAAAACATGCATGGGTGACAACCTTTGACCCACGCTTTCCATCAAAAACTCAAATTCTGAAAAAGAACCAACACCTTCTTTACTCAGACCCAGAAAATATGAAGATGTTTCCCCCTAGATACATTATTTCTGCAGACCAACGACGAAAGAACCTAGGAGAGATTTATAAGCCGACCATCCCCAGGCGTTTTGTGGACCATGGCCCGAGAATGCAACATGGATTTAGAAAATGTTCGGCAAAACGATGTGATACCTGCGTTCACAGTCTAGACATACAAAAATTCACTTCTCCATGGGATGGAAGGACATGGCAGATCCGAAAAACCCTTACCTGTACTACACCACGAGTTGTTTACCTACTCCGCTGTAAAATCCACGAGGACGCATGGTATATTGGCTCCTCTGTAAACTTGAAACTCCGCTGGGCAGGACATAAATCTGACGTGAAACTGAAGAAAAAATCATAAGTGTCAAGTTGCCCACCACATAAACTCATGCAAACACCCTGAA
Organism: Conus canariensis; assembly: GCA_033310375.1. Lineage (NCBI taxonomy): Eukaryota > Metazoa > Mollusca > Gastropoda > Neogastropoda > Conidae > Conus > Conus canariensis. Next base: position 77,508,712 of record CM065728.1, on the reverse strand, counting down.
AATCTACAACTGCACCAATGCATGGAAATTTTTGCCATTGATTCAGTGGAAAATGACAGGTATCTAGGAGCAAGGGAGACATGGTGGATGGCAAATATTGGGACAGTTTTTTTGTGGGTTAAATACTCGTTTGGATCTTAATGCTTCCCGAAAAGCAAGGATTCAATTCCAGTGAAGCGTTGTCTGTATGTGAGTGACGAAGGCAGATTATCATTTCCTTTTAAAGATTAGAGTCTATTGGACTGAGGGTTTACGGACAGTCTTTTTTTCTTGAGAAGAGGGGATTGATGACAAACAAGCCAGTAGAATAGGGAATTTATAAATATTCTACAGCTTAAATGTAAAAGTGTTCTGCCCTTCTATCCCTTACTAAGGGTGCTATAAAGACAATGCATATGTTCCTTCATAATTATGAGAATATAAATGTGTGCATGAGTGGGTATGTATTGCAGACTAGGTGTATGTAAATGTAAAGTGTATAAAGACAAGTGTATGTATGTGTGCCATTTTGTCAGAAAATAGTTGTGTGTGTGTGTGTGTGTGTGTGTGTGTGTGTGGTGTGTGTGTGTGTGTGTGTGTGTGTGTGTGTGTGTGTTGGACATAATATCATTTCTGGTTATAGACTTTCCATAATTCTACTGCTTTACCCCTCCATACCTCTACTATATCCTATTCCTCTTATTCCACAAATCTTCTGCCCCATTCTTCTCCCCCCCCCCCCCCTCCCCCATGCCTTTCCTTTTCTCTCTCCCCCCCCCCGCCACCCCCCCCCCACAACCCTTCACGTCCACATCTTTCATACTCCTCTCACCCCCCCCCCTCTCTTTTTTCCCCCTCCCCCTCCCTCTCCCTCTCTCTCTCTCCCATCATCCTCTCCCACCCCCCTCCCCCTTCCTTCCTTTTGTCCCCCTCTCCTACTCTTCTACTTCTCTCTCCCTCCCCCTTCCCTTCCCTCCTTCCCTTTTTCCCTCCCTATTTGCTTCGCCCTCCTCTCTTCCCCCCTTTTTATCCCAATTCTGCCTCCTTCCTTCCCCTCTCCCCTCTGTCTTTTTTTTTTTTTTTTTTTTGCTGCTCCCCCCCCCCTCGTTTTCTGTTGCCCTACGCCCCCCCCCCTCTCTCTCTCTCTCTCGCTTGCTCACTCTCCAATTTTGTCTCTTTTGCCCCGTTTCCTTCCCCCCCCCCCTCTCTCTCTCTCTCTCTCTCTGTCCCTCTGTCTATCTGTTAATATGTTCTCTCTCTCTCTCTCTCTCTCTCTCTCTCTCTCTCTCTCTCTCTCTCTCTCTCTCTTTCTTCCCTTCCCCCCACCCTAGGTCTCTTGTTTTATGATATGGTTGTATGATACAAAGCTAATCTGTTTTATAATCTAAGTCCATTTAAATTCATTTTATTTGAAAAAGATTTCATTAATTTTAGAATAATGCATTGAGTTCATGAGGTGGCAGATATTAAGTGTATGTCTGATTTGTCTTGTGGAATGAATTCAGTAACAGTAGGACGCATAACAGCAAGGATGTTTTTAGGTGTACATGATTGTGTGTGTGTGTGTGTGTGTGTGTGTATGTGTGTGTGTGTGTGTGTGTGTGTGTGGTGTGTGTGTGGGGTGTGTGTGTGTACCGGGCTTTTTGCATGCTTTGTGTATGCTCCTAGTTTTTACATCAGTGAATTGTTTTACCCTAGTTTGGAAAGCAGTTGTCTGAGGAAGCCCAAAACAGGGCGAAAATTTAAGTAAAGTGTTGGAGTGCAGCAAGTTCAAGTGTTATGATTTCCTTTACGTGTATGCTGACTATTGTGAGCATTGTCTACTTGAACATTTTCCTTGGTGGAGCGGTGCCTGATTATGGAAATCTGAACCATTCAAAAACTCTCTCTCTCTCTCTCTCTCTCTCTCTCTCTCTCTCTCTCTCTCTCTCTCTCTCTCTATATATATATATATATATATATATATATATATATATAAGACATCTAAGACATAAGAGCAAGTTTGTTTTTTATAATTGAATATTTCTTGCAGTCATTGCAACACCAAGCTGCTCTGTAAGTTGCTGAAATGGTGCTCGGTTTCTTATCCCTGGAATTTATTAGTCTATTATAATTCAGTCCCTTGCTGATCCATTCCAAGAACTGGCCTCAGCCCTTGTGTCTTAAGAGGTTATCGTTTTATATTTTCTGCTTTTCACAAGAAAATGTAGCTTGTTTTGCTCTTACATGATTTTCTTGTGCTTCTTAGGTGGCACCTTACGTTGGTTTTTGAAAACTCAACAAACATACTACGGTATTACACACCAGCCTTTTTCTGGGATAGCATTCTTCTTAAAACCGAAAAAAGCAGAGTAGTCAAGTTACCACTTTCCGCGGTTACTGAGGAGAAACAATCAAGTACCGGTTATGACCGAATTGTACACTAGTGAGTTTCATCACCATTGGAGGCCTGTCTCCCCTTTGAAGACTATTAGCTTGCTGAAGGCTCAATTTGAGAAGCATTTATTATTCCCCATTCACCCTCTCAAGCACATTCTGTTACGTGGATAGAAGTAACTACCACTGCAGATATAAATGCTTATCTCATCCTATATCTTTCAATCTAAGACATAAAAGCAAGATTTGTTTTATAATTGTATATATATATATAATATTACAGGCCGTATGGTATGTCCGGCCGTATGGAAAATTTTACCATAAACATACCATACGGTCTAAAAGACATTCAGTCAGTATGGTTTTAATGTGTTATATCATAATCATTTTGGTAAATAAAAAAAAGGGTCAAAGCTCGTGTGTGGTGTGTGTTGTAGTTTGCAGGTGTGTGTGCGTGCGTTCGTGTATGTGTGCTTGCTTCTGCATGCATGCGAGTGTGTGTCATGTGTACGTGAGTGTATGTTGTTGTTTTGCACGTGTGTGTTGTGTGTCCATGTGCGCGTTAACAAGGGTACACATAAGGCACACATACAAATCCACTCATGTGCGTGTGCGCGCGCACACACATTGATGAGAGAGAGAGAGAGGGAAGATATCCATGACCAACATCACACACTTAAGAGGACTTTTTTTCTCTCCTTTATTTGCTTACACAGAACAACAGCAACAACAAAAAACCCACAACAGAGGTACGTAACATCAAGAGAGTTATGTTTGTTGTCAGAATTCCGTCCTTTCTCAAGACAACGAAACCATTCATGATGAGGAAGAGAGGCGGGTGGGTCTGGCAAGTATTCGCCACCGCTGAAAACATCGACGACAGGGATCGGAAGAGATTTAGAAAAAGGTACAATATATCTCGAGAAATCACTCCTCCTTTTCCAACACGAAAACATTCATGGGGTGTATCTTTGAAACATGGCATGGACAAAGAAGAAGAGTCTCGGGTGTGGAATGTTTTTCCTGTCAAGTATTCATCACTGAAAACATTCGTGATTTGGACGATAGGGATCGAAGTTTTGAGAGATAAAGAGAGAGAGAAAAAAGGGGTTAAAACGTGAGAAGCGGTGGCAAGGGGGTGTTGACAGATCGACGTTTCCTATTAAAACCATTTATATCATAGTACACGGCTGCTGAGACAACGTGGATGATGATGATGATGATATTTCGAAGATGAGAAAAAGAAAAGGGTTGAAAGGGAGGGGTTTGACAGATGTTTCTGTACTATACACTTATTTTCGTATATTACACTGAGTAGAGACAATACCTATGACACGCTGGTAGTGGTTGGGTTTTTTGTTTGTTTGTTAGTTTGTTTGTTTTCGTTTCAAAACAAGTAGTAGTAGTAGTAGTAGTAGTAGTAGTAGTTCGGCGGCGGCGCAGGGATATGCCCAACTGCTCTTTTTTTTGTTATCCTCTAAGAAGAGGCAGCGTGGTGGTAGACAGACGACAGCTGATACTTCATGAATAGAGCGGCCCCCAATCTTCTTACGCACTCTGTGTTGGGGAGCAAGGCGTTTTGATACATGTGGCTTTTCAGTTTTTCTAGACGACCTTTTTCGAGTGACGTTTCGGAGGCCAATGAATCGTACTGCGGCCTTAGCCTGGCGCGCTTCTCGAACAGCCTTTCTCAAATTGTCGTTGGACTCAACGATACGATACTTCAACTTTCCTCCATACAGAGGGAAGATCACAGAACCCATTAGGATTCTGGCTTCAGGGAAAGCCTCGTTCAGCATCTGGATAAGGCTTTTCCATTCGTATTCGGAAATGGTCCCGCGCACACAGACGTTAGCAGTAAAACAAACCACGACCAGTTTCACGTTACAGTCCTTTTTTCCCGGGTCCAGGAAAACCCTCAAGGCGCTCGTGGAGGCTTGCTGAATAGAGTACATCTTCAGATTGGAGTTCCGCGCATAACTGCGCCAAATGGTCGCTTTTCCTTCCTCGCCCACTATCTCCCCATCTCCGATAACTACGGCAATGGCCGAAGTAGTGGAAGTACTACTACTAGCACCATCATCACACGCCGCGGTTGTAATAGTAGTAGTAGTAGCAGCGGCGGCGGTATTGGTGGATGCTGTACGGCTGAAGCTGAGGTTTGTGCAGCAGCAGAAGAAAGAGGCTGCTCCTGCTGCTGCTTTGACAATTTTCATGATTGACTGACAAGAATCATCAGTGGCCTCCGACTGCTGCTGCAGTTTACCAAAGTCGTCATCATCGGCGGGGTGGTGGTGGTACCGGCCTCCTCTACCAGATGCTGCTGCTGCTGAGTGGAGAGTGGCATAGGAGGAGGAGGAGGAGGAGGAGAGGAGGAGGAGGAGGAGGAAGAGAAGGAAGAGGGGAGGAAAAACGAGAAAGAGAGACCCCTTGTGGGTGATGTTAGAAGTAGCAGCGGCGGTGGGGGGAACTGTAGTTGACATGTTGGGGTTGTTGGTTGAGTAGGCTAGCCTTCTTCTTTCGGGGCAAGGAGTAGATCTTGCCAGGGCGAGTGCCAGCGGGAGAATGAAACGAAACGACTGGCGAGGGGTCTCTTTATAGCGACTGACCCCTCCTCCTCCTCCTAGACTCATTATCATATTCATCAATACGGACTCTCAAAACAGTTGAGCGCCGTAGAGTTCTCTGGCATGGTTCATATCCCGCGGTTTCGGGTCACCCACCTTTTGCAGACCCTCGATGAAGTTCACCATAGGACGGCCGAGTTTGTTGAGCAGGTAAGGACACGGCCGTCGGTCTTCGCACGTTCTCCACAGATGCTCTAGATCGGGATCGTCATCGTCTCACCACTTTCTCAGGCCGATCCAGCACTGGTAGCACGTTACCACATCCTGGCTGGGATTCGTTTCGGGCCTCAAAGACGCCAAGTGAAACCCGCTTTGAGCCATACTCAGGGCGGACTGATTATGGCGTCTTGCCCATTCCTTACCAAAAGACTGAACGCGACATTCTAGGTCGTCCCAGTGGAATCTCCTCCAGTTTGGCGGTTCACCACGCACCCACTGCTCCTCTTCATCATCACGGTCATCATCATCATCGTCGTCCCGCCGCTGACTCGTCAACGAGGCTAAGCCCAAGGCTTTATCCAACTCCAGCGCGTAGACGTAGCATATTATTTCGCATTTCAAATGGTTGGAAATGAGACCCTGTCTTTGCCTGGCCAAAAGCCAGTCAGCGATCAAACCACCCAGGCATCTGCAACTACCAGCTGCATTGTCCGAGAAAAAGCCGTCTTCTTCTTCCTCCGAAACAGCCCCTCCTAGATCTTGACGCATTTTGCGCACTAACTGGCGCAGTTTTGCCCGGTCACAGGTGTCAGAATGGCCCGCACAACGTTCGGGCTCAGGTTCAACAGAGGCATTTTGGCCGTCTTTGTAATACCCCGCTCAGAATCGGCGAGAGCGTTGGAGTCCTGCCCTAGCGTATCGCAATGAGCGTTATAGTCTTTGGATCGTTGTTTTTTTTAAATCCACCTGGACAGACCGCTTTCTAGCGTCGCGTCATCTCGCAAATACTTCGCCGCCATCATCCTCACGAATCTATCATCATCATAGTTATCTTCATCATCTTCAAAGTCCTCCTCATCGTCATCGTCGTCGTACTCGTCATCATAGTATGGTCCCACATCCAAAGCTTTCAGCAGCTTCTCCTGATCCGCCACATTTCTGTTTCGCACCAATTGGATCATAAACCTGGGCACCGGAGGCAGGTACTTGTTGTGGCATATATCCACCTCTTTGTTTTTCAACTGACTCGACATCGCCCCACTCTGGATCAGTTTCGCCAGGAACCGGTCGTAACAGTCAGCCTCTTCCACCCGGTCCATGATACTTTTCGCGACCAGTAACTCCGGCCTAGGTTCTTCTGTCAGCGACAGCAAGGCGTCGGCTCGAACGAGGGACCCAGAAAACGTTTTGTTCCAGCTAGAGTACCCCTCCAGCCCCCGCAAGACCTTCCTCAGTACGTGTTTGATATCGGACGACAAGACGCTAGCCAACACGTATTTGTTTCTGTTGAAGATAGCGCCAGTGGTGACCAAACTTCGCAGCCGCGGTGGTGGCTGTGGGAGGGAGGTTTCCATGATGATGATGATGAATGGCGCTTGACTACGACCGAGGAGGAGTCGGTAGTCAGATCATCCATAGCGCCAGATCTCCTCCTCCGTCTTCTTTGACCACTTCCATGTTGGTGTCCTCTTCCTCCTGGGCAGAAAGTGATGTAGCACCAGCGCCAACAGGAGGAGGGTAGCACATCATCATTGTCTCGCCGTGCCACGCCGTGGTGGTGGTGGGTCTTGATGCTGCTGCTGCGGCGGATGGCGGTGGTGGCTGTGACTCTAACAAACCCCCGGTGTCAGTGGCATATATATAGCTCCTCCGCCGCAGCCTCTCAAGTTACGCGGTGGTATCGTTTTCTTTCTGTCATATGAGGTGAAGATGTCTCTAACCAACAATAGGAACCAATATAAAAAGTAGATCGCGTTCACGATCCAAGTTTTTCTTTCTTTTTCTCAACAACTCCACAAAAGGGTAGTTAAAATCCATTCACTTTATTTCATCATCTTGTTCTTCTTTTCCACGACCTTGCATGTGTGTGTGTGTGAAGAAATCTCAAAACGCTAGGAACCCGAATATTATTAGAAGAAGGAAACGATTACCTTTACGTTCACAATCTCAAAGGGTGAGGAAAAACAAACCATTGGGGCTTTTACGGAAACAACAACTTTTGTTTGTGCCTCCAAAGGGTAGTACTTATTTCTTCAGCAATCTTTTCTTTTCTCTTTTTTCCCACCACGCCTGCCACGAAGAAGAAGTCTTTCGACTAATTATGATGCGACGAAGTCACACAACAGCTTTTTTTTCTGTACTTTACGAGTCCCAAAAGGGTGGTGGTAGTAAACTTGTTTCTTCGAACATCCTTGTTTTTTCTTTCTTTCTTCTTCCCCACCACGCGTGCTAAGCAGAAGAAGAAGTCTTTCGACTATGATGCGAAGAAGTCTCCACCACCAACCACAACAACAATAATAGGAACCGAAGAATATACTACAAAGAAGTAGATTTTCATCCAAGTTTTTTAAATTTTTCTCCCCAGCAAAAAGTCGAAAGGGGTAAAAAAAAAATTTAAAAAAAAAAAAAAAAAAAACCATCCGTTTTACAGAAACACCACCACCACCAACTTTTTATCTAACCTTCGCAAGAAGTCCGAACCATTCTTCGTTTTAGATTTCTTCAAGTCGCTTTCTGTGTGAAGAAGTCTCTAAAAAAAACACACATACACACACTAACAATAGGAACCGACTATAAAATAAAGTAGATTACTACTACCTTACTACGTTCACACAATCCCAGTTTTATTTTTCCTTCCAAGTCCAAAGGGTGGTGGTAAACTTATTTCTTCCAGCATTATTATTTTTCTTTTCTTTCCCGCGCGCGTGAAGAGGAACACTTTCGAATATGATGATACGAACTCACAACACCTCACGTTCACAATCCGAGTTCGTTTTCAAGTTCAAAGGGTGACAACCATTATTTCAAAGTCGCAGCATCTGTTGTTTTGTTTTCATGAAGAAGAAGTCTTTCGAATATGATGATGCCAAGTCACAATACCAACTTTTTTACTTTACGTTCACAATCCAAGGTTTTTTTTTTCCTAAAAAAAAAAAAAAAAAAAAAAAACATCCCGCTTTATTATTTCAAGTTTTGTAGCATTTTTTTTTTATTTCCCACGCGTGAAGAAGAAGAAGTCTTTCGACTATGATGATGCGACGAAGTCTCAATACAAACACCACCAAAATTAGGAACCGATGAATATCAAAAAAAGTAGATTACTACTACTACTACAACCTTACGTTCACACACAACAAGTCCACGGTTTTTTTTTCTTTCCCAAGTCCAAAGGGTTAAAAAAATCATTCGCTCGATTTCAAGTTGCAACACCACCACCAACAACCGTTTACTTTACGTTCACAAAATCCCAAAGAGTTCAAACCCATTCGCTCGATTTCAAGTTGGAGCATCCGTTTTTTTTTTTTGTTTTTTTTTTTCCTTTGTGCGAAGAAGTCTTTCCTCGAAGTCTTCTAAACACCACTGCCACCACCACCAATTGGAACAGAATATCCAAAAAGTAGATTACTACTTCACAAATCCAAAGTTGTTGTATTTTTCCTACCAAGTCCAAAAAAGGGTGGTAAACTTCAAGGCCCAGCATCTTTTTTCTTCTTTCGCACGTGTGTGTGTGAAGAACAAGTCTTTCGAATACGATGAAAATGCGATGAAGTCTCTCTAAACAACAACACCAACAACAACAACAGGAACCGAATATAGCCCTTACAAGGGTTTTTTTTTTCTACTTCTACAAAGTCAAAAGGATAAAACCATTCGCTTTAAACACCACCACCACCACCAACAATAGGAACCAAATATAAAAAGTAAATTACTTACAGGTGTCACACCAATCCAAAGTTGTTGTTGTTTTTTATTTCTACAAACTCACGAGGGTAAAACACCACCACCAACAACAATAGGAACCGGATCTAAAAAGTAGATTGCTACTACTACTGCTACCTTACGCGGGTCACACAGTCCAAAAGTTGTTGTTTTTTTCTTCCACAAAGTCATAAGGGTAAAACCAGTCGCTTTAAGTATAAAAAGTAGATTACTGATACTTCACAATCCAATTTTTTTTTTCTACAAGTCCAAAGGGGGTGGTAAACACATTTCTTCAAGATCTTTTTTTCTTTCGTGTATGTGTGGAAGAAGTCTTTCGAATATGATGAAAATGCGAAGAAGTCGCTCCTGAACAACACCACCACCAACAACAACAGGAACCGAATATAAACCTTACAAAGATTTTTTTTTCTACAACAAAGTCAAAAGGATAAAACCATTCGCTCTAAACAACATCACCACCACCAACAATAGGAACCGAACATAAAAAGTAGATTACTACTACTACTACTACTACTAACTACTACTACTACTACTACTACTACTACTACTACTACTATCTTACACGGGTCACACAATCCAGAAGGTGTTGTTTTTTTCTTCCAAGTCAAAAAGGTAAAACCATTCGCTTTATACAATCCAAAAGATGTTGTTGTTTTATTCTTCCAAGTCAAAAAGGTAAAACCATTCGCTTGTCTCTCTAAACAACAACAACACCAACAACAATAGGAACCGAATGTAAAACGTAGACCGTACAAAGGTTGTTTTTTTTTTTTTCTACAAAATTCACGAGGGTAAATCAACACCAACAACAACAATAGGAACCGAACATAAAAAGTAGATTACTACTACTACTACTACTACCTAACTACTACACTACACTACTACTACTACTACTATCTTACGGGTCACACAATCCAAAAGTTGTGGGTTGTTTTATTCTTCCAAGTCAAAAAGGTAAAACCATTCGCTTTATACAATCCAAAAGTTGTGGTTGTTTTATTCTTCCAAGTCAAAAAGGTAAAATTGTTGTTTTATTCTTCCAAGTTAAAAAGGTAAAAAAAAACAACAACAAAAAAAAAAAAAAAACATTCACTTTATACAGTCCAAAAGCTGTTGGTTGTTTAATTCTTCCAAGTCAAAAAGGTAAAACCATTCGCTTTATACAATCCAAAAGTTGTGGGTTGTTTTATTCTTCCAAGTCAAAAGGTTAAAAAAAAAACATTCGCTTTATACAATCCAAAAGTTGTTGGTTGTTTTATTCTTCCAAGTCAAAAAGGTAAAAAAAAAAAAACCATTGCTTTATACAATCCAAAAGTTGTTGGTTGTTTAATTCTTCCAAGTCAAAAAGGTAAAACCATTCGCTTTATATAATCCAAAAGTTGTTGGTTGTTTAATTCTTCCAAGTCAAAAAGGTAAAACCATTCGCTTTATACAATCCAGAAGTTGTTGGTTGTTTAATTCCTCAAGTCAAAAAGGTAAAACCATTCGCTTTATACAATCCAAAAGTTGTTGGTTGTTTAATTCTTCCAAGTCAAAAAGGTAAAACCATTCGACTTTATACAATCCAAAAGTTGTTGGTTGTTTATTCTTCCAAGTCAAAAGGTAAAAACCATTCGCTTTATACAATCCAAAAGTTGTTGGTTGTTTAATTCCTCCAAGTCAAAAGGTAAAAAACATTCGCTTGATACAATCCAAAGTTGTTGGTTGTTTAATTCTTCCAAGTCAAAAAGGTAAAACCATTCGCTTTATACAATCCAGAAGTTGTTGGTTGTTTAATTCTTCCAAGTCAAAAAGGTTAAACCATTCCTCCCGAAGTTTTTTTTTAAAATAAAAGAAATCCAAAAGTTGTTGGTTGTTTAATTCTCCAAGTCAAAAAGGTAAAACCATTCGCTTTATACAATCCAAAGTTGTCGGTTGTTTAATTCTCTCCAAGTCAAAAAGGTAAAACCATTCGCTTTATACAATCCAAAAGTTGTCGGTTGTTTAATTCCTCCAAGTCAAAAAGGTAAAACCATTCGCTTTATACAATCCAAAAGTTGTCGGTTGTTTAATTCCTCCAAGTCAAAAAGGTAAAACCATTCGCTTATACAATCCAAAAGTTGTTCGGTTGTTTAATTCCTCCAAGTCAAAAGGTAAAACCATTCGCTTTATACAATCCAAAAGTTGTTGGTTGTTTATTCCTCCAAGTCAAAAGGTAAAACCATTCGCTTATACAATCCAAACGTTGTTGGTTGTTTAATTCCTCCAAGTCAAAAAGGTAAAACCATTCGCTTTATACAATCCAAAAGTTGTTGGTTGTTTAATTCCTCCAAGTCAAAAAGGTAAAACCATTCACTTTATACAATCCAAAAGTTGTTGGTTGTTTAATTCTTCCAAGTCAAAAAGGTAAAACCATTCGCTTTATACAATCCAAAAGTTGTTGGTTGTTTAATTCCTCCAAGTCAAAAAGGTAAAACCATTCGCTTTATATAATCCAAAAGTTGTTGGTTGTTTAATTCCTCCAAGTCAAAAAGGTAAAATCATTCGCTTTATATAATCCAAAAGTTGTTGGTTGTTTAATTCCTCCAAGTCAAAAAGGTAAAATCATTCGCTTTATATAATCCAAAAGTTGTTGGTTGTTTAATTCCTCCAAGTCGAAAAGGTAAAACCATTCGCTTTATATAATCCAAAAGTTGTCGGTTGTTTAATTCCTCCAAGTCAAAAAGGTAAAACCATTCGCTTTATACAATCCAAAAGTTGTTGGTTGTTTAATTCCTCCAAGTCAAAAAGGTAAAACCATTCGCTTTATACAATCCAAAAGTTGTTGGTTGTTTAATTCCTCCAAGTCAAAAAGGTAAAACCATTCGCTTTATAAAGTTCATCCTTTTTAGTCCCGGGTCCACTATGATGATGATCACGAGACTGTTATTACGTCTTCTTCTCTATCATCATCGGGTCCACGATGATGATGATCACGAGACTGTTATTACGTCTTCTTCTCTATCATCATCGAGGACCCTTTTTTTTCCATGCCGAACTTTTTAGCAGCTCGGTTGTTTTTTTTTAAAAGGAGGCTTATTTCATGATACGACCACGACCACGACCACCGAGTCTACCCCACCCGCTCCCGAGGGTACCGGCAATATATACTTACTAACTAAGCCCACCAACCGCTAATAAGAATAAGTCCAGGAATTACACAGTAAAAAGCCCGTATCATGAGCAAGCTACCAATCATCACCATGGGGACAAAAAAAAAAAAAAAATTTGATAAGTAGTAGTAGTAAAAAAAAAAAGAAAAAAAAAGAAGGAGCCCACGACTTACTCGTCATCATCATCATCATCATCATCATTCGAGTTATTATCAAGAAGAGGAGGTCGTCATTATAGAGGAGGCTCAAAACAGACGCCTAATAATAATTCCCTGAAACGCAAATATCTTCTAACAGCACACACACACACACACACACACACACACACACACACACACACACACACACACACACACACACACACACACACGGTGTCTGTTAGGATTTTTTTTTCAAGAGACAGTTGAACACGCTCAAAACAGATACAAACTTTTAAGTCGAACTAACATATTTTACAGTCATCATCGTTTGTTTTTGTTTGGTTTGGTTTCCTTGTCCTATAACAAGTTCAGTTTACCGCAGCAGCCAATTCCTTACAGAAGAAGAGAGAACTATGGCTATTATCGCAACAAGATCAAACTCGGAAGAAGAAGACGGAGGGGAGGAGAGTGTGCTACATTTTTTCTTTCCTCGTATCACATCGTAACATATCGGCGGCACGTTACGCATTTTCAGCCTTCTCAATGTCGGATAATTTAGAGTTTTAGCGCGAGAAATAGTTTTTGGGTCTTATTCTCGCATAAAAAGCACATGCGAGAGTCCATATTTGTTTGAAACATAAGGCGTATCCGGCGTCGTTTATCAAGACAAGTTCTGAGCAGTTTGTGTTCCTTGACTGGCAAGTTATTATTCCAAGTATTTAAAAAAGTTTGCTGCTTTTGACGTTTTGGTAAATTTTGTTAGTTTGAACAGGCGCCCTCTTCTTCTAGTTGTAGATCGACCTGAGTAGTAGAAGACGGGGAGTGTGCTACGTTTCTCCTCATATCATATTATATCACATCATAACATATCGGTGGCATGTCAGGCATTTTCAGCCCGCTCAATGTTGGATAATTTAGGGTTTTAGCGCGAGAAATAGTTTTTGGGTCTTATTCTCACATAAAAAGCACACACGCGAGAATCCATATTTGTTTGAAACATAAGGCGTATCCGGCGTCGTTTATCAAGACAAGTTCTGAACAGTTTGTGTTCCTTGACTGGCAAGTTATTATTCCAAGTATTTAAAAAAAAGTTTGCTGCTTTTGACGTTTTGGTAAATTTTGTTAGTTTGAACAGGCGCCCTCTTCTTCTAGTTGTAGATCGACCTGAGTAGAAGAAGACGGAGCGGAGGGAGTGTGCTACATTTCTCCTCATATCATATTATATCACATCATAACATATTGGTGGCATGTTAGGCATTTTCAGCCCGTTCAATGTGGTGGTTTGGTTTCCTTGTCCTATAACAAGTTCAGTTTACGCAGCAGCAAATTCCTTACAGAAGAAAAGAGAACTATGGCTATTATCGCAACAAGATCGAACTGAGTAGAAGAAGACGGAGGGTGTACTACATTTTTCTTCCTCATATCACATCATAACATATCGGTGGCGTGTTAGGCATTTTCAGCCTTCTCAATGTAAGATGATTTAGGGGTTTAGCGCGAGAAATAGTTTTTGGTCTTATTCTCGCATATAAAGCACACACGCAAGAGTCCATATTTGTTTGAAACATCCGGCCGTTTATCAAGACAAGTTCTGAACAGGTTGTGCTCATTGACTGGCAAGTTATTATTCCAAGTATTAACAATTCTGTTAGTGGGGAAAAAGAAAAGTTTGCTGACGTTTTAGTAAATTTTGTTAGTTTGAACAGGCGCCCTCTTCTTCTAGTTGAAGATCGAACTGAGTAGTAGAAGAAGACGGGGAGTGTGCTACGTTTCTCTTCCTCATATCGCATCATAACATATCGGCGGCACGTTAAGCATTTTCAGCCCGCTGAATCTTGGATAATTTAGGGTTTAGCCTGAGAAATAGTAAGTATTAACAATTCTGTTAGTTTGGGAAAAAAAAGTTTGCTGCTTTTGACGTGTTAGTGAATTTTGTTGTTGAACAGGCGCCCTCTAGTTGAAGATCGAACTGAGTAGAAGAAGATAGTGGGGGGGGGGGGGGGGGGGGGGGGGGGGGGGTTACGTTTTTCTTCCTCATATCACATCATAACATATCGGCGGCACGTTAGGCATTTTCAGCCCGCTCAATGTTGGATAATTTAAGGTTTTAGCGCGAGAAATAGTTTTTGGGTCTTATTCTCGCATAAAAAACGCATGCGTGGTTTAAAAAATGCGAGTCAATATTTGTTTGACATATATCCAGCCGTTTATCAAGACAATTTTTGAAAGTGTTAACAGTTTCTGCTTCAACAACATTGACTGGCAAGTTATTATTCCGAGTATTGACGATTTTGTTAGTGGGGAGAAAAAAGTTTGCTGCTTTTGAAAAGTTTTAGTCATTTTCTTTCTTTTGTTGTTGTTGTTGTTGTTGTCATTGTCAGATTAAACAGGTGCCCTCTTCTAGTTGTAGATTCAGTATCCAAACCGAAATGGTGGTGGTTATAAAATCCACGCGCGTAAGTTTCAATCACGTCGCCACGTCCCGTATTCCAAACTTGTTGGTAAGTTTCTTTTTGAGAAACAAAAAACTGAAGCCTTTTTTTTGTTCATACTGATCTTGTGTGTGTGTGTGTGTGTGTGTGTGTGTGTGTGTGTGTGTGTGTGTGTGTGTGTGTGTGTGTGTGTCTGTAAATCTTCTTTGATTCAGGGATTACTGTGGGTTCCCCCCCCCCCCCCCCCCCCCCCCCCCCCACAAATTCGTTGTCTGTGCCATATTCCGGTCTGACTCTCTTAAGCATTTTCATTAATAAATGGAAGCATTACTTCTTCATATCATATGTGTTTGGTTTGTGCGGTGGTCAAAAAAAAGATGTCGTCGTCGTCGCCCGTCGTTAATCATCGCAGAGCTTTTATCGCGTTCGAAGGCTGTGATAAAAGTGGAAAGTCCACACAATGCGGTTTATTAGTCGATCGTCTAAACAAGAACGGCGTGCCAGCTCGGCTGATGAAATTTCCGGACCGGACGACGTCGATCGGAGAGACGATCAACAAGTACCTGCAACAGTCCTGTCAGGTGGAGGACCACGCCATTCATCTGCTCTTCGCCGCCAACCGCTGGGAGGCCATGCCCGAGATGACGGAACTGCTGACTTCGGGAGTGACCTTGGTCGTTGATCGTTATTCTTTCTCCGGGGTGGCTTTCTCCTCTGCCAAGCCGACCTAAGTGTGGAGTGGTGCCGGCAGCCAGAGCGAGGGTTGCTGCGACCCGACCAGGTGCTCTATCTGAGCGTCAGCACCCGAGTGGCAACAGAGCGGGGCGACTTTGGCGCGGAAAGATACGAGAAACGCGACTTTCAGGCTGTCGTAGCTAGGCGATTCCAGGAACTCAAAGATGACTCGTGGACTGAGATCAATGCTGACAAAAAGTCGGTGGAGGCTCTGTCCGGTGAGATTTTCGGACACGCCATGAACCTCGTCAACAGAGTGCGGCGGACCTCCCTCCTCTTCAGCGTCTCTGAGTTTAAGCTGTCCCTCGAGACATTTTGTTCTTTCACGGACTTCTTCTCGTGTGTTTGTTCGTTTTTTTTTTCTTTTTTCTTTTTTTTTGCTCTTTCTATGCATCTCTGGCTAGAAAAACATCATCGGTGGCGGAGATCACGTTCGGTTCGGATTTTTTTTTGGCCTTGGTGCTGTCCGTTATTTTATTTCGTATACTTAAACCATTCTTCTTCAGTAGCTTTTTTTTTCCCCTTGATTCATGTGGTACTACAACGATCGCGGCGATCATTTGGACATTAGAGCAGACCCAGTGTTTGGTGAATTTCCTGTGGAAACGCATGATTGTATGTTGTTATTAGTAATAAAAACGCAGATAAGAATGGAAATACACCAGAGATTAAGTCAGGCTTGAACTGGAAGAATAAAGACAGGGTATGCTGCGCGGGACAGAAAGGTGGTGGATCTTAGAGCTTTTTGTCTTCTTCAGAAGTCCCGGAAATGGCAGAAACTGGATTGGGCATGTCTTCTTTCCGTTTCACTTTTTTTTTTTTTTTTACAAACCTGGTAGCACAAGGTCCTTATCCATCGAAGTCGATGATGTAAATGGTCACCACATCAGGTTTCATTTCGAAATGGGCAAAGCGCGTTTCCCATAAAGCATGCGGAGGAGTTGGGAGGAGAAGAAGACGTCATCATCTCTGACCCATGACACAACCCACAGACTGCTGGCGCTTGTGTGGCCCGCACCAACTCCTGTAGTAGTGACACAAAGTCAAATGGCAAAATCAGGATTTGTTGGGCAGTTGACTCGATGAAAGAAGGGAGAAACGTTTCCTCAACCATCTTCTCGCTGAGGGGACAGCCACCGTCTTCTTCTTCTTCCGCGGACTAGATCGCGATAATAGCGGATCTTTTTCCCCACAGACAGAAGTAGAAGAAGAGTCTCAGCTGTTACACCACTATTCGCAAGATACTACTATTGCTTCGAGCGGGCAGTGTTACACACTATTCGCAAGATACTATACTTGCTTCGAGCGGGCAGCTGTTACACCACTATTCGCAAGATACTACTACTTGCTTCCAGCGGGCAGCTGTACTATCGCAAGTACTACTACTTGCTTCCAGGGCGTGTTACACCACTATTCCAAGATACTACTACTTGCTTCGAACGGGGACTCGGAATAATCATAAGTTCAGGCCCTTCCTCCTGAAGTTTTCCCGAAAAAGAAATAATGTCACACGGCCGGGATTCCTGGAGCAATGGCGCGTGATATTAGATGTTGACGATTACTGGGAGAGACGGTCACGGTGATAATCATCCCAAAATTGGTACTCATCATCGTCGGAAGTTAAGAGGAGATAGATCGTCGCCATCATCATCATCATTAGAAATACACAATTTTATGTCAGAGAAAAAATAAAAGTCAGTCCTCCACGTTTTGTCTCATAAATGTCATAGGGGGCGGGTGGGGAAACATTTAATAAACGTTTTCTCATACACAGCCTTAGCGCCTTCCCTCGGATTACTAGTTGTAACACACAGTATCGAAGAAACCATCGTGGAAAAAATAAAGCAGTGGTGTGTGTGTGTGTGTGTGTGTGTGTGTGTGTGTGTGTGTGTGTGTGTGTGTGTGTGTGTGGCGCGCGCGCGTGCTCCTTCTTCAGAGGCACAACAACTACCTTTTTTGTATAGTCCAAAGATGGCGGAATTTCTTCGACAATGGGTTTGCAGATGGCATCTCATAACTTTCACCTCCACCGTTGTCGAGAACTAAGTGTATTTTGATGGCCGTCGTTGCAGAATCGAGTGTGTGCAGAAAGTCAGTCACTGTCGCCAGGAGATCGTTGGCCACGAACAGCGAGGTAGTAGTAGTTGACACTACTACTGGTTCTTGGACAGTTTGAGCCCTAGAAAGACCAGTCTTTCGAGGTTTCTTTTCTGCGCAAGCTCTATCAGCATGTTGAAAAGCGAATGTTTTAGAAACCAGCTGTTAATGTAGACACTGACATTCTGTAAATACTTATCAAATTTCTTGATCATGAATTTGTCACTTTTGCACAGACCAGCGGCTTCGACACGACCATGTAAAACGGAGTATCCTTCTTGTAGGGTCGTCCGGATGCTGATGTCCCTCCACAGGAGGGGTAATACATGAGAGAGTTGAACCTTTTACAAGCGCTTCCAGATAAGCCTGGTCCGACAGTGGAAGCATCTTGAAGATCATCAGCAACACGAGCTCCGGTAATGTTTCTAGACCCAAACAAGACACCCGGTCGGAGGCACTCACCGCCGTGCTGGCTATTTCCTCCTCCATGGTGTCCCAGAAAATTTGCTGCCCTGTCCAGTTCTGCAGTGGCGGCACAACATTTTTTTTTTTTTTTTTTTTTTTTTTTTTTACATTTTCAAACAACACCTATTAATAATCCCTTTGTTGTTGTTTCAAAGTTATTGTAGCTAAGAGGAGTTAGCTTCCTGGGCAACTACACCAACCAGTATTGAAGAGGGGGAAGGCGGGTGATTTTTTTTTTTTTTTTGATTGTAAGAGTTTATCGTAGGATTACTACAACCCACAATCCTGTTTAAATGTGGAAGTAGCATTGGGAATGATTATCTTGAGCACAGGCGTTGCTAATGTTCTTCTCTTCTTCTTCTTCTTCGGGCTGTTCAACTTGTTTTAAGCGGTCAGGAAGGTCTAGTATCCCGCGGAGGACAGTTTCCCCGCCTGCCGATGGTACCTGCGATCGAAAAAGCCGAGTTATCTTCAGAATAGTAAGTCCGACAATCGTCAACTGAGCGATTTCATCAAAGAAAAAAACTCCAAGGGTGGCAGAAATCCATCGAAGAAGAAGAAGACACCCCGACGATGACTCATTTAATTTCTTTTTTAAAAAAAAGGCTGACAGCAGACACTCCCCTTCTTCCTTTTCTTGTAGTAGTAGTAGTATAAATATGTAAAGGAGGGGGGAGAGGGGGGTCTCAAGCCACACACACACACACACCGCAGCAGTCCTGATAGCAAAAAAAAAACAAAAAAAACGCAAGCTAATATATTTACTCTGGGGGGGGGGGGGGGGGGGGCGTATGAAGTTGGACCAAATAACTACCAAGCGGAATATACTGGAGAAATATAAGGTTTTCTTAGATCGCATCAAAGAAATTATACTTAGAAAAAAAAAGAGCTCCTCCCAACTACCTGAAAATGTATGCTGCTGTTGTTATTGTAAAATTGGATTATTTTTTCCCCAGAAAGCTCTAAAATTATAAAGAACTCCTTTTTTTCCTTCTCAGTAAAGAGTTAGTAAAGTAGCCGTGGGGGGAAGATTTCCCGACCTGACTCAAGGTGGGGAGACTCGTGGCCACTGTGGGTTTTGAACTTTCACACAAATTGAATAACTGTCCACCATCAAAACACCACCACTACACCAACAATTAATGTCCCCGTTACACATTGGTTCTTAATAAGAACGTGGGTGTTTCTTAATGATGACCCAACACACAACAAAAACAAAAACAAAAAAAGAATCGATGAGGCAAACAGGTCATTTTCCGTCCCAGATTATAGCCATTACGTTGCTGGCGCACTCGGTTTTGACCCAAGAAGCCAGGATGATGTACAAGATTTTATCATTAACCCGTAGAGTGCCTTTAAGCCGTCAGCTGACGCCGCATTAAAAATGCTTTCCCAGTGCCTATGGGCCGTCCACTGACGTCATGCATTTTTCTTGAATTTTCATTCGTTACTATTTCTATCAACGGACTTAAATAGAGTGTGCGTAGTAAGCCTTATATGTCTGTAGTATTAAAATGATATGTAAATGACCACACGTGAGGGGAAAGTCCATTTATTCTCATCACTGACTGGATGACCAGCCAGCACTTCGTCTCGCTTGCAAAGATGGCGGCGCAACCTTTGACAAGCGCAGCGACCAAATCAACGTATTTACACAGCTGAGCAGGCTCTGCTAATGATTTTTGACAAAGACAATAATCTTTTATTCAACGACTCACTCGAGCATGAAGGTGAGATGATGATAGTGATGGAATTGCCAACCGTATTCGTCAGTTATTGTGTCGGGCTGTGTGACCTCAATGTGTGTTCAGCTGACTGGTTTGCCAGCGTCGAACGAGCTCGCCTAGTGTGTACTCTGCACTGCGTGCCAGTGGTCAGTGACGTGGTAGTCAGCGTGAGAGGGGAGCGCGGCCTGCTCGCGGCGCGGCACAGGGCAGAGGGAAAGGTAGGGGAAGAGGAGCAGTGAAAGAGAGGGTTGAAGTCCAGCAAGGGGGCGTGGTGGGGAGAGGGGGGCGTGGTCGTGGACTGACCTGTCTGCATAGAGTGTGAGCGTCTTGATAGACTTCTGAACTGTTTTACTTTCATTTACAGGTGTAGTGTGACAATACAAACTTTATTTTCAACTTTTTTGCTTTGTGTTCTTGTTTGGATGTGAAGATGTAGTGGTAAATACATATGCTTTTGATCGTGCAAAAAAATCTATCCAAATCTAATTGTCTAAATACTTTTTTATTATCAAAATTAAAACAAAAGAAGCCCAGATTCAAAATCTTCATTCAATTTCCTTCAAAAATCATATATATTTCATTGTTATATCTTTTGTAGTTTCTGAGCTAGAATTTTTTGTTAATTATTACCCCCAAATCATTAGATTTCCCTGGCACTGGGAAAGCCTTTGTTTGTAACATTTTCAAGCAGCTTCAAGCAGCGAACGGGTTAAGACTCTTGGGGGGAGTCAAAATAAATCGCAACAAATGCGCATGTAATGCAAATAATGTACAAAATCAAACGTTCGAAATGTGTGAAAACAATAGGGGGAGGACAAAAAAAACCAAAAAAAAACAACAACAACCCAATGAAGAAAGAATATACTTTAAACACACACACACACACACACACACACACACACACACACACACACACACACAGTTCATTCCACGAAGTCTCCCAAAAAGCCATTCAAATAAATTACAAAGCAACAAACGGGCTGGTAATAATAATAATAATAATAATAATAATAATAATAAAAACAACAAAAAACGCACCCACCCAAACGCTGCTGCTGTCTGCTTATAGGTAGTCTACTATGACCCCAGAGAACATTTCAGCCGCGAGTCGTTCCACGCATTTTGTGTTGGGATACAGAACATCTCGGTACATCGTTCTCAGGGGTCTTTTGTCTGCGAATCTTCTGGTGATTTTTGTGAGATTGATCAATCGGATAATGACATCCTTATTATTGTCCTTCTGGCGCTATTCGTTAACGACCTTTTTCAGATTCGTGTTGGAAACTGTCACCGAATTCTTCAGAACTCCTCCGTAAAAGGGATACAGTACTGTGCCGAGGATAATCGTAGTGACGTTAGGAAAGGCAGACTTGAGTTTGTTGATGAGCTGTCGCCAGCGATTCGTGAAAACGCTTCCCCAAAAACAGGCATTCGCGCTGAAAGAAACGAGGACAGCTTCTACGTCTTCTCGTTTCTCCATCTTCGACAGCGATTTGGAAAGGCTGTTTATTGTTGGTTCTTGCATGAAGCGTATTAGCAGGTTCGAGTTTTGACCAAACTGATCCCACATTATGGCTCTTTCTTCCGGGTCCAAGATGCCCCAATCACCGATTACTACTGCCACTCGAGCCCCCCCCCCGCCACAGTTCAGGGTGGTGGTGGTAGTGGCGGTGACGACTCCTTCCATCTTTTTTTAGTGGTGGGAAATCTCTTGGCCCGGTCGAAGAGGGTGGTTTTAGGATGATGAAGCGTCTGGCTGACAGAAGATGATGATGACACGGCCCCCGTTTATATATGACTACTTGCAACTAACCTTTTGTTAATAAATGTAACAACTGACTCGGCATTACTTCTTCATGTTCTCTCATAGATTTATTAGCCCGCCCACCCCACAAAAAAAAAAAAAACTCAACCCAAAACCTAATGCCACAACAGGCAAAAGAAGATCAGAAGGGACAAAAGAGTTAGGCAAAAGAACATCAGAAAGGGGGGCAAAAGAGTTGAGGTTTTGAGGTAAAAGAGTACGACAAGAACTTTAGTTGGTCGGGTAGTAGATAGTTTGCCTATTGTATTAACGGTTGTTACTTCTTCTTTGGGTGTGACGTATCTGGTTAAAACCATAGCTGCGGTGTTTGCTGTGACAGCCGTCAAAAAGTTTGAATCGGAAAAGTTTGCATCGTAGTAATCCGAAAAGTTAATCGCCAAGAGGTAGTCGTGGTCTTTGGCATGATAGGAATAGTCCAGTCCGTGTGTGATACACTCAAATGTAACTCCGGCAGGATGGCTGACTCCGGAGGAGTAACTATGGTTGAGTGTGAATCCATAGGTACTGTTTCTGACATATCCTCCCGATGTTCTTATTGGGGTACTGGACAGTTCAGCGACTGTCCAGGGCGTGGCTTTCCGCACGAAGGGTTGGATGTACAGTCCCTGGATTTTCATAGTGCAGCGTGGACATTTGTTCGCACTGACGTTACATCGACAACTCAGTGTCACCCGCTGGGTCTCCATCCGTACTTCGCCGCTAAAATCGCAGTCATCAACCGCCACAGTCGTAAGGAAGAAAAATGTAGACAGCAGAATCATACTCCCTAATAACATTGGCCCACTCAGATACAGTTTGCCATTCAGAACTTTCATCTCTAGCGCTGGGACCATTTTTTGAGCAGTTACAAAAAGCGGGGAGGAAAAAAACCGGCATTTGAATCTAAGATGGGGAAAAAAATTAATCTAGTCTTTCTTCGTCCTTCACTCCCTTCTTTAACCGACAATAAGAAGTTTCCCCGTTAGTCATTTTCCAGTGCGGTCTCCCAGAAAACGTCATTAATATGGATGGGTGGTGGCATTTTATCATTCACGCGGCTTGGCCACCAAGTAGTAGTATAGGAACGGAATTTTGTGTGTGTGTGTGTGTGTGTGTGTGTGTGTGTGTGTGTGTGTGGAGGGTCAAACTTAAGCGGAATGACAATGTGGAAATAGCTAATAAAACTGTCTCTCCTTTCTTCTTCCTCTTTCAGTAATGTTCAGATCCATAGTAAAGAAACGTATACATCACACACAAAAAATACACACACCCCCCTTTTAACGCACCCCCCTTCATTTTAGATTAACAGGGTACATTTGTTCTGATTATTCGTGGCTCCTTGCCTTTCGCCGGGGTATCAGGCAGAAAAAGTGTTCTTTCTGTTCATTGTGGTGCCTCCAACTCCTCTTCCACAGGTATAAAATCCGACTCTTATTGTTTTCAAATAAAACGAGGTCACTGTTTGTCTTGAGAAAGTACCAAAGCTCAAATGGTCTAAACCAAGTTTAGGCTAAACAGTAAACAAATTGGGTATTTTTTGCTCCCATAAGAAAACCTAACACAGAGTAACTTTTATTCAAGACTGGCAAAGCCTTTTAAACTTGAATAAAGTCAGACACATACATAGACGAACAAACTAATAGTGGGGGGAAAAACAAGCGCAGGCCAACAACTGAACTATCTTCATAATAATGACTTGGCAAAGATTTGGACTTGAGGAGGAGGGGGCGTATTTGAAGATGGAGAAACTGGGAACATGAAATTAAGAAAATATGTTACAGATATGAAAACTCTTCACTAGCTGCATAAGGGAACCATCGCAATCCCTTTTGAAGGCAGATATATTTGTATTGCCTGCTCCGAGGCCTTTCGTCCGCTGGGTCGGACTCATCAGGGAGACACGGCTGGTTGTGTCTGCGCTCCTGGCGTCAAATAGAGACACACCACAGTCCATAATACTGTGGTGTTCTCACCACCAAGGGTGCAAAAAAGAATCCAATAGCACCCCCAAAGCAGCCAGCAAAGAGTAGTAAATGAAACCAAACGAAAGTGTGGGGAGGAAAAAAGTTGCTGAAAAACTAAAGACATTATGCAAATAGTATAAAATGTAGGGGACAATGAAGATAGTTCAGTTGTTGGCCTGCGCTTGTTTTTTCCCCCCACTATTAGTTTGTTCGTCTATGTATGTGTCTGACTTTATTCAAGTTTAAAAGGCTTTGCCAGTCTTGAATAAAAGTTACTCTGTGTTAGGTTTTCTTATGGGAGCAAAAAATACCCAATTTGTTTACTGTTTATCGTTTACTGTTCCCTGCCTCATTTCATTTCCAAGTTTAGGCTGTTTAGGAATGTAAGAAGATTAAGAACTCAATCATAGTTATGTTTTCACCATACGGACTATATATATATATATATATATATATATATATATATGTGTGTGTGTGTGTGTGTGTGTGTGTGTGTGTGTGTGTGTGTGTAATAAAAAAATGTACACAGAGAGGGAGATGTGTATGTGGGGAGGGCGGGGATTGCAAGTTGAAAAGGCCGTACTTTTTGTCACAACTTGTAGGACAAAGGTCTGGTTTCTGGCAGTAATATGGCTGGTGCTCCACTACCTAAAATGCCCGACTAATTGCACTGATCCCACCAGCCGCCGTGGCTAAGTGGATAGCGTCGCAGACTCCCTGCTGGGAGGTTCTAGGTTCGATTCCCATCAAAGTCATATCGGAATTTTCTGCTCCGATCGGCTCCTACCCAGGGTTGAGTTTGCTGCGGGCTCTTTTGGGAAGGCTGGGATCACACAGTCGAGTTTCATCCACTTAGTGGATGCGTCTCTGAGAGTGTTGCTCAAATTTCCTGACCAATGCTGCAGGTGTCTGTATCTCTCCGGCCTGGTTGACGCCGGGATGTATTATGAAAGGAAGCGTAGAGTACAGCCCAGTCATGCAGTCTCAGACCAAAATGAAAATCTGTAGCATCATCTTAATCATCCTCATTCTCATCAATCAGCATAAAAAAGTCTCAAATTATGTGCCCTTCATGCCCTGCTCTCATGGTGACCTCAGTTTTGATGTCCTCTCCACGTCTGTGACCTTGATTTGGTTCCGTCGGGGTCACGGCGTCGGCGAGTCCATGGGATTGTCGTTGGACGGACGTGGTGGCACCCTCCACAGGGAGAGCTCACTCACGCCGGCTCCGCGACTAAGCAATTATTGTCGTCAGTAGGGGGCTTAGTAGGTAGTGTCCTGCGTATGTTGGATCAGAACAGGCGCCACTGAACACCACCGAAGTGACTCGGCAGCAGTGCAGTGTCTCCTCCGGTGGGTTGTCTCTTGATGACTTGACATTGACTACTCCCTGTGGATTGCAGGTGCCGGTTCTGCAGCGGGACTGACCGGGTTGTGGCTGTGGACGGGGTGTCGGAATGAGCGGCGTGGGTGCAATGCCACTGAGGTGGCACAGATGATAGGACAGCAAAAGAAAAAAAAAAAAAGAAAAATGAAAAATTTGCAGTGATCCCAAAGCCTTTCACAAGCTCGATGTTTGTGTGCAGTGCAATCTCCCTCCATTGAATACTACACCCGTGGATTTGATGAACACGCACCAGCTAGAAGTCTCACGTAATCATCGTGTCATAGAACGTATGAACTCATTTTTCACGTATTAAACAAAAAACAAAACAAAACCAAAAACCAAAGAAAAACCGTACAAAACAGACTGTAAGAGTTCTGTTCCAGGGAAGTGTGAAATAAACACTACCTGAGTGAATTTTTTTTCATAGGCCTGTGTTTCTTCCTTCCATTGAAACTCGTCATTTCTCAAACATATTAATTATAGCACGCCTCACATTCAATTCAGAGACTGGTTGGGGTACGCGTACGTAGTCAGTTGTAGGCACAGGCACGCAGCAAGCAGTTCGACATGTGTGCATGACGCTTGTCAGGACCGTTTTGAACATATATATCTATCTGACAAAGAGAGGTGCGCAGTCGACAGTGATTGAGGGTGGTGGAAGGTGTTGTTCGCAGTCGACAGTGATTGAGAATGGTGGAAGGTGTTGTTCGCAGTCGAGAGTGATTGAGAGTGGTGGAAGGTGTTGTTCGGGTCTGAACTACGGATGTAACAGGATCTTTGTGTGAATCACTCCCTGACTAATATGGCGGCCTACGTGTCGGTGCCACTGACAAGCAGGAAGGCGATCGTCCGGGTGAGTAGCCAGCGATATGTTTGGGGTGGAAAGTGATGATAACGAAGCTGATACTAACTGTCCTGAATGGAGACAGGACCGATGACAATGTGACAGACGAGGGTGACGATGATAACGAAGCTGATACTAACTGTCCTAAATGGAGACAGGACCGATGACAATGTGACAGACGAGGGTGACGATGATAACGAAGCTGATACTAACTGTCCTAAATGGAGACAGGACCGATGACAATGTGACAGACGAGGGTGACGATGATAACGAAGCTGATACTAACTGTCCTAAATGGAGACAGGACCGATGACAATGTGACAGACGAGGGTGACGATGATAACGAAGCTGATACTAACTGTCCTAAATGGAGACAGGACCGATAACAATGTGACAGACGAGGGTGACGATGATAACGAAGCTGATACTAACTGTCCTAAATGGAGACAGGACCGATAACAATGTGACAGACGAGGGTGACGATGATAACGAAGCTGATACTAACTGTCCTAAATGGAGACAGGACCGATGACAATGTGACAGACGAGGGTGACGATGATAACGAAGCTGATACTAACTGTCCTAAATGGAGACAGGACCGATAACAATGTGACAGACGAGGGTGACGATGATAACGAAGCTGATACTAACTGTCCTAAATGGAGACAGGACCGATGACAATGTGACAGACAAGAGTGACAATGATCATGGGGTGGACATTTATTCATGAAGAGAAGGAATCACAACCACAATCGCACTGCCACTGCTGCTACCATTATTAAGACTGCTATTGTGCGGCGCACACGCTCTCTCTCTCTCTCTCTCTCTCTCTCTCTCTCTCCTCTCTCTCTCTCTCACACACACACACACACACAGACACACACACACACACACGTACACAGACACACACACTCACATACACAACACACACACACACACACACACACACACACACACACACACACACACACACACACACACACACACACACACACACACACACACACACACACACACACACACACACCCCTTTCGCGCAACAGAGAGAGAGAGAGAGAGAGAGAGAGAGAGAGAGAGAGAGAGAGAGAGAGAGAGAGATATGACGACAGTCGGTGACGCACGGAAACCAAACTGAAACTGAAACTAAACATCCGGGTTGAAGACACGTTTATTTTTAGTCCCTCTGACCTTTTCGCCGAGGCTCCGTGAAGAAATATGTATGGGACTGTAACTTAGGCCTACTGGCTTTCCTTTCAATCATAACATTCTCTCTCTGTGGGGAGTGAGCTCTCTCTCTCTCTCTCTCTCTCTCTCTCTCTCTCTCTCTCTCTCTCTCTCTCTCTCTCTCTCAGCTCAGTTCTTTACAAAACAGAAGATTTCGATGACGGATCTGTGTCACAGTGTGTGTGTGTGTGTGTGTGTGTGTGTGTGTGTGTGTGTGTGTGTGTGTGTGTGTGTGTTGTGTAACTATATTCATTATAGTTCGACAGCCCGTTTCTGCTCGACAAAGGGACGCACCTCCAGCATATTACCCACAGGCTTTTGCCCGTAGTTTTTATTTCCCATCTAAGCTGTGTGTATGTTTACCCTGTTTTCAACATTCAGTCTTCCTTTTCATTTATTGAAAAATGCATTTCATTTTATCCCATATGTGTTTAGTTGTCTGTTTGTTGATATCTTCTTTAACATCAACTTATATAACTCTCATTTGATCAGTTTCGAACCTGGCAGGTTACTGAACTAAACATTCTGTAGCAATTTTCCAGAAAATGGTGGGCTTTTAGTAAGTAAGTTTAACTATTCCCTGATAATAGTAACTTCTTCCTGGCGATATACTGCTTACTGCTCCCTCTGGATTGCCGGTGCCAGGGCTGCAGTAGGACAAGCCAGATGTGGCTGTGAACGAGGCGACGGACTGAGTGACCTGAGACTGATACCATGAAGTGACTCGGAGGACAGACAACATTAAAGATGTTGCACAGTATTGCGGGTTGTCATTACTAAATGTTCACACTATAAAACTTCTGTGTTTCATATTTTAGGCCTTTGAAGCTATGAGACCCATTTTCGTTGGATACACAGTAGAGCGCAGATCTCTTCAAACTCCAAATACACGATTAGGATTTAAACCACAGTACCAAGGACATCCACGCTGTTGGTTCGGATGAGGAATTTGCACAGGCCCTCGATGCCAGGCGCCTGAAACTCAACCTGCCACGAGCAAACGAAACTGAAGATTGGGAGAAACTGGATGCAAAAATCGTCCAAAGACTCGATGCACTGATAGGGAAAAGCACCCTGGAACACAAACTAGCCACATATGGGGACATTGTGTATGCCACATGCAGAGACGCCTATGGAGCAAAACTACCCAAAGAGAAAACACCTCCAAAGAAATCCAGACGCCAAGAAAAGATGGACAAGATCAGGGTCCAAAAGAAAAACCTCAAGATGCAAATGAAGACCGCACTTCCAGCTGAAAAACAAGGCTTGGAAAAACTGTGGAAAGACCTGAAAGAAAAACACAGCGCCCTCAGCAAAGCGGAATCTGCGAGGAAGAGGAAGAGCAAAAAGAAGAAGACACAAGAGCGCTTCTTCAGAGACCCCTTCCAGTTTGCCAGAACACTGTTTGAGCAGCCAAAATCTGGGACCCTAAGTGTGGACAAAGGAGTTCTTGAGCAGCATCTGAGGAAAACATACTCTGACCCACAGAGCAAAGCACCACTCGACATTCAAGGTCTGGTGTGGCCAACCGACCCTGAGGAACAGTTCAATGGCAAGCCTCCAACGTTGGCGGAAATCAAGAAGATGGTCGACAAAGTCAGAGCCAAATCATCACCAGGGCCAAATGGAATACCTTACCAGCTTTACAAGAAATGTCCCAAGGTGCTGGAGTGGCTCCACAGGCTGCTGCGATCGGCTTGGAGAAACCAGAAGATCAGCGGCCAGTGGATGACGGCAGATGGTGTGTACATCCCCAAAGAGCAAAACTCAAGTGACATCAGCCAGTTCAGGCCAATATCACTACTGAACGTCGAAGGGAAAATCTTCTTCTCTGTCATGGCAGCAAGGCTGACCAAGTACCTGATGGAAAACAAGTACTTGGATGTGTCAGTCCAGAAAGGTGGCATCCCAGGCGTGGCTGGCTGTGTAGAACACACCACAATGATCTGGGACGCAATCCAAAAAGCAAAAACAGAAAAGAGAGACCTGGACGTAGTGTGGCTTGATCTGGCAAACGCATATGGATCTGTGCCCCATGAGATGATACAGTTGGCTCTTGAGATGTACCATGTGCCAAAGAACATCCGCGACATGCTCAAGAAGTACTTCAATGGCTTCTCAATGCGGTTCTCTACCAAGGAGTACACAACAGACTGGATCAACTTGGAAGTGGGTATTGCAATGGGCTGTGTAATTTCCCCAATACTGTTCGTGCTGGCAATGGAACTCATCTTGAAAGCAGCAACAAACAACGCGAGACAAACAGACCTTGGCGATGGATACAAGATGCCTCCTCTCAAGGCCTTCATGGATGACACTACAGTGATTTCATCCAGAGAAGACGAGACACGTCATGTGCTGGAGAGGCTGGACGACATAGTTGCCTCATCCAGAATGAAGTTCAAGCCAAAGAAATCACGGAGTCTCTCACTGAGGAAAGGAAAAGTGGCCGGATCTGTGGTCTTCAGTGTTGCCAACCAGGCCATTCCAACAGTCACAGAAGAACCAGTCAAGAGCCTTGGAAGATGGTATGATGATACGCTGAAAGACACACAAAGAGCAAAAGAAACCAAGCAGATGGCGGAAGAAGGCTTGGAGACCATTGACCAGTGTGGGCTCCCTGGCAAGTACAAGGTCTGGTGTCTGCAGTTCATGCTGATACCAAAGCTCCTGTGGCCTCTGATGATATACG
Organism: Conus canariensis; assembly: GCA_033310375.1. Taxonomy (NCBI): domain Eukaryota; kingdom Metazoa; phylum Mollusca; class Gastropoda; order Neogastropoda; family Conidae; genus Conus; species Conus canariensis. The sequence continues at coordinate 77,479,206 of CM065728.1, read as the reverse complement.
ACATCTGCACCAGCATAGTGGAGGCAATGGAAGCCAAAATCAACAAGTTCACAAGGAAATGGCTTGGTGTCCCACCCTGTCTGACTGACATAGCGCTGTACTGTCGCCAAGCAAAGCTGAAACTACCACTGAAATCCATCCTGGAGGGATACAAAGCAGGAAAGATCAGACTTCAAAGCATGCTGGAGGACTCAGGAGACAAGGTGGTAGAAGCAATCAAGCCCCAGCTGAAGACAGGCAGAAAATGGAAAGTTCAAGAGGCGATAGATTCGGCAAAGACAGCCTCAAGATCAGAGAAATAACAGGACACACACAGACCAACAGACAATGACTGGGGGTGACCAAAACTGAATGGTGGTCAAAGGCCAAAGGAAAAGTCAAAAGAGACATGATGATTCAGGAGATGAGAAAAGAAGAAGACCAAAAAAGACTCCAAAAAGCAGTCCAGCAGAGCCAGCAAGGGCAATGGACAACGTGGGAGAATGCACTCCAAAGAAGTCTCACTTGGAATGACATTTGGCGCATGGCCCCTCTCAGGATCAGCTTCATTCTCAGATCTGCATATGACCTTCTGCCCTCAAATGCAAACCTGGTGAAGTGGGGGAAAACAGACGATCCTGGAGCATGTCCTAAGCTCATGTAAAGTAGCCCTGGCTCAAGGAAGGTACACATGGAGGCACAACCAAGTGCTCAAAGAGATTGTACAAGTAGTCTGGGCTAGTACCAACACCACAAAAGGGACAATCAGGACTCCAAAAGCACCCGCAACATTCTTCACGGCAGGAGGCAGCAAATCATGGCCAAGAACAACAGTGCCACTGGCAACATGCAGGCAGAGTCTGCTGGACGGGGCAGATGACTGGGAGTGCACTGCAGACCTCCCAGAATGGAAGAGTCACCCAGAGATCATCAGCAAGAGTGGCATGAGACCAGACATAGTAGTCCACTCTAGTCAACCAAGCAGCTGATCATGATCGAGCTCACGGTGCCATATGAGAACAGAATGGAGGCAGCTCAAATCTACAAGACTGAAAAGTATGCTGATCTGGCAAACAGCCTGAGGAGAGAAGGCTATCAGGTCAAAGTCCTCACTGCAGAAATTGGAGCTAGAGGGTTTGTAGGAACGTCTGCATACAGCCTCATGAAACAGCTCTCAGTTGCAGGGAGGGAAAAAACCAGAGCCCTGAAAGCAATGGCAGAAGCGGCAGAGAGGTGTTCAAGCTGGATCTGGTCAAGGAGGAACAAAAGTGAACTTCATAAGGCTTAATTTCCCTACAAATATCAGGTGTCCCTGTGGCTCAGTGGTTAAAGCGCGAGTCATTAAGTGGAAAATGAGCATGTCCAGAGGGTCATGGGTTCGAATCCCAGCCATGGCTCGTCCCAAGATGGGAAAAAAAAAGGGGGCAGCAGAGGGACATCCGGAGTCATGAACCGGGTGTGGCCCAACCCCCCTAGAGTGTCAGGAGATAAGGGCCGAAACACTTGCTTGAAGGGGGCTTCTCTTCTGAGGACTCTCTGCTGCCACGCTCTCCACGAGTTTCTTTCTACCACGTATCTCAGTCTATGCTTCCAACTACAGACATACTGATCTTAGTCTTTACAGATGCACACATTACAAACTACAGACACAGGTTATTTCTATACAGAATCACATGTGTCAAACTTTAGATACATCCATCGGAGTTAAGCTAATACAATAGTCTACACACACACACACACACACACACACACACACACACACACACACGGATAAACTATCCCAGAGAAACGCACATCTATTCAAAAAATATATGTGCTTCAGACAAAATAGAACATCGATTCATATAACACATATGCTTGCTACTAAATAGTACATACATTCAAACAGAAACTAGTACACTTGTCCAGCACAGAACCTAGTACACCTATGCATACAGAAATACACGTCACAGAGAAACTAGTTCATTTCTGCAGACAGAAAGAAATATAAACATCAGAGAGACTATTACATCTTCTCATGCAGAAACGGATAGCTTTGAGATTCTAATACATAAGCCACACACAAACACAAATCTAAAGAAAAGATAAATAAACATTTCAATTTATAAAGGAACACACACCCCAATCTATCACGTCAAGAGACCGAAAAAATGTATGCGTCACATTTATGCTTATGTCATGTCATAGAGAAATATATGCCTCACATATGCTATTGTGACATTCATTCATAAATACCGAAATATGCTATTTCATTGAGAATGTATGCCTCACATACTCTAAGAAATCGTTTCACGGAGAAAAAGATGCCTCACATGTATTACTATATCACTCCATAGAGAGGTATGTCCCTCACATATTCTAATAAATCGTTTCATGGAGAAATAGATGCCTCACGTGTGCTAGTGTATCACTTCATAGAGAGGCATGTCCCTCACATATCCTTATAAACCAGTTTATAGAGAAACACCAGTTTATAGAGAAACACTAGTTTGAAGAGAAACATATGCCTCACAAATTCTAATACGTTTTCATAGAGAAACATATACCTTCACACGAACGATGTCATTTCATAGAGAAACATGTACCTCACCATTTCTAATATGTCATTTCATAGAGAAACATATGATGCTGTTGATTACAGGGACTTCCAGACACCTGGGCGGAGGATCATGTGATGCACTACCTGGAGATGGTGTCTGGAGGCCGCATCTGCATCAGTCTCATCCAGACGTTCCTGGACGTGCGTCATACCGCTCTCCTCACTCTGGACCAGTCTGTTAGTGGTGAGTCTGTCGCTACAGATACAGCCCGTGACTGGAGAGTTTGTCGTTACAGATACAGCCTGTTAGTGGTGAGTTTGTCGTTACCGATACAGGCTGTTAGTGGTGAGTCTGTCGTTACAGATACAGCCTGTTATTGGTGAGTTTGTCGTTACAGATACAGGCTGTTAGTGGTGAGTCTGTCGTTACAGATACAGCCTGTTAGTGGTGAGTGTGTCGTTACAGATACAGGCTGTTAGTGGTGAGTCTGTCGTTACAGATACAGCCTGTTAGTGGTGAGTCTGTCGTTACAGATACAGCCTGTTAGTGGTGAGTGTGTCGTTACAGATACAGCCTATGAATGGTAAGTCTGTCCTTACAGCCTGTTAGTGGTGAGTCTGGCGTTTCAGATACAGCCTGTTAGTGGTGAGTCTGGCGCTTTCAGATACAGCCTGTTAGTGGTGAGTCTGGCGTTTCAGATACAGCCTGTTAGTGGTGAGTCTGTCGTTACAGATACAGCCTGTTAGTGGTGAGTCTGTCGCTACAGATACAGCATGGTAGTGGTGTGTGTGCCGTTACAGATACAGCCCGTTAGTGGTGAATCTGTCGCTACAGATACAGCCCGTTAGTGGTGAGGCTGTCGATAAAGGTACAGCCTGTTAGTGGTGAGTCTGTCGCTACAGGTACAGCCTGGTAGTGGTGAGTTTGTCGCTACAGATACAGACATTTAGTGGTGAATCTGTCGCTACAGATACAGCCTGTTAGTGGTGAGTCTGTCGCTACAGATATCGCTACAGATACAGCCTGTCAGTGGTGAGTTTGTCGCTATAGATACAACCTGTTAGTGGTGCGTTTCTCGCTACAGATAGAGCCTGTAAGTGGTGAGTCTGTCGCTACAGATACAGCCTGCTAGTGGTGAGTCTGTCGCAACATACACAGCCTATGACTGGTGAGTCTGTCGCTACAGACACAACCCGTTAGTGGTGAGTCTGTCGCTACAGATACAGCCCGTTACTGGTGAGTCTGTCGCTACAGATACAGTCTGTTATGGGTAAGTTTGTTGTTACAGATACAGCCTGTTAGTGGTGATTCTGTCACTACAGATACAGCCTTTTAATGGTGAGTCTGTCGCTGCAAATAGAGCCTGTTAGTGGTGAATCTGTCGCTACAGATACAGCCTGTTAGTGGTGCGTCTGTCGTTACCGATACAGCCTGTTAGTGGTGAGTCTGTCGTTTCAGATACAGCCTGTTAGTGGTGCGTCTGTCGTTACCGATACAGCCTGTTAGTGGTGAGTCTATCGTTACAGATACAGCCTGTTAGTGGTGAGTCTATCGTTTCAGATACAGCCTGTTAGTTGTGCGTCTGTCGTTACAGATACAGCCTGTTAGTGGTGCATCTCTCGCTACAGATACAGCCTGTTAGTCGTGAGTCGATCGCTACAGATTCAGCCTGTTAGTGGTGTGTTTGTCGTTGCAGATACAGCCTGATAGTGGGAGTCCGTCGCTACAGATACAGCCTGTTAGTGGTTTGTCTGTCGCTACAGATACAGCCTGTTAGTGGTGAGTCTGTTGCCACAGATAGAACCTGTTAGTGGTGCGTCTGTCGCTAAAGATACAGCCTGTCAGTGGTGAGCCTGTCGCTACAGATACAGCCTGTGACTGGTAAGTCTGTCGCTACAGATACAGCCTGTTAGTGGTGAGTCTATCGCTACAGATACAGCCTGTTAGTGGTGAGTCTGTCGTTACAGATACAGCCTGTTAGTGGTGAGTCTGTCTCTACAGATACAGCCTGTGAATGTTGAGTCTATCGTTACAGATACAGCCCGTTAGTGGTGCGTCTGTCGCTACCGATACAGCCTGTTAGTGGTGAGTCTGTCGCTACAGATACAGCCTGTTAGTCATGCGTCTCTCGCTAGAGATACAGCCTGTTAGTGGTGAGTCTGTCGCTACAGATACAGCCTGTTAGTGTTGAGTCGGTCGCTACACATGCAGGCTGTTAGTGGTGAATCTGTCGCTAGAGATGCAGCCTGTTTGTGGTGGGTCTGTCGCTACACATACAGCCTTTCAGTAGTGCGTCTGTCGCTACAGATACAGCCTGTTAGTGGTGTGTCTGTCGTTGCAGTTACAGCCTGTTGGTGGAGAGTCTGTCGCTACAAACACAGCCTGTTAGTGGTGCCTCTGTCGCTACAGATACAGCCTCTTAGTGGTGAGTCTGGTGCTACAGATAGAACCTGTTAGTGGAGCGTCTATCGCTACAGATACAGCCTGTTAGTGGTACGTCTGTCGCTACAGATACAGCCTGTGACTGCTGAGTCTATCGCTACAGATAGAGCCTGTTAGTGGTGAGTCTGCCGCTACATATACAGCCTTTGTTTGTGGTGAGTCTGTCGCGACAGATACAGCCTGTTAGGGTGAGTCTGTCACTACAGATACAGCCAGTTAGTGGTGAGTCTGTCGCTACAGATAGAACCTGTAACTGGTGATGCTGTCGCTACAGATACAGCCTGTTAGTGGTGAGTCTGTCACTACAGACACAGTCTGTTAGTGGTGAGTCTGTCGCTACAGATACAGCCTGTTAGTGGTGAGTCTGTCGCTATAGGTACAGCCTGTTATTTGTGAGTCTGTCGCTACAGATACAGCCTGGGACTGTGAGTCTGTCGCTACAGATACAGCCTGTTCGTGGTGAGTCCGTTGTAACACTTACAGCCTGTTATGTGTGAGTCTGTCTCTACAGATACAGCCTGTTAGTTGTGAGTCTGTCGTTACAAATACAGCCTGTTATTGGTGCGTCTGTCGTTAGAGATACAGCCCGTTAATGGTGCGTCTGTCGCTACAGAAACAGCCTGTTAGTGGTGAGTCTGCCGTTACAGATACAGCCCGTTAGTGGCGATTCTGTCGCTACAGATACAGCCCGTTAGTGGTGAGTCTGTCGCTACAGATTCAGCCTGTTAGTGGTGTGTCTGTCGTTGCAGATACAGCCTGATAGTGGGAGTCCGTCGCTACAGATACAGCCTGTTAGTGGTGAGTCTGTCGCTACAGATACAGCCTGTTAGTGGTGAGTCTGTTGCTACAAATAGAACCTGTTAGTGGTGCATCTGTCGCTACAGATACAGCCTCTGACTGGTGAGTCTGTCGCTACACATACAGGCTGTTAGTGGTGAGTCTGTCGCTACAGATACAGCCTGTTAGTGGTGAGTCTGTCGCTACAGATACAGCCTTATAGTGGTGAGTCTATCGCTACATATACAGCCTGTTAGTGGTGAGTCTGTCGCTACAGATACAGCCTGTGACTTGTGAGTCTGTCGCTACAGACACAGCCTGTTAGTGGTGGGTCTGTAACTACAGATACAGCATGCTGGTGGTGAGTCTGTCGCTACAGATACAGCCTGCTGGTAATAGGTCTCTCGCTACAGATACAGCCTGCTAGTGGTGAGTCTGTCGCTAGAGATACAGCCTGCTGATGGAGAGTCTGTCGCTACAGATACAGCCTGTCAGTGGTGAGTCTGTCGTTACAGATACAGCCTGTGAATGGTGAGTCTGCCGCTACAGATACTGTGACTGGTGAGTCTAGCGTAACCCATACAGCCTGTTAGTGGTGAGTCTGTCGCTACAGAATCAACCTGTTAGTGGTGAGTCTGTCGCTACAGATACAGCATTTTAGTGGTGAGTCTGTCGCTAGAGATACAGTCTGTTATTGGTACGTTTGTCGTTACAGATACAGCGTGTTAGTGGTGAGTCTGTCGCTACAGATACAGCCTGTTAGTGGTGAGTCTGTCGCTGCAAATAGGGCCTGTTAGTGGTGAATCTGTCGCTGCAGATACAGCCTGTTAGTGGTCCGTCTGCCGTTACCTATACAGCCCGTTAGTGGTGAGTCTGTCGCTACAGATACAGCCTCTTAGTGGTGAGTCTGTCGCTACAGATACAGTCTGTTAGTGGTGCGTCTGTCACTACAGATACAACCTGTGACTGGTTATTCTGTCGCTAGAGATACAGCCTGTTAGTAGTGAGTTTGTCACTACAGACACAGCCAGTTAGTGGTGAGTGTGTCACTACAGACACAGCCTGTTAGTGGTGAGTCTGTCGCTATAGGTACAGCCTGTAAGTTGTGAGTCTGTCGCTAGAGATACAGCCCGTTAGTGGTGGGTCTGTCGCTACAGATACAGCCCATTAGTGGTGAGTCTGTCGTTACGGATAAAACCTGAGTCTGTCGTTGCAAATAGGGCCTGTTAGGGTGAGTCTGTCGCTTCAGATACTTCCTGTTAGTGGTGAGCCTGTCGTTACAGATACAGCCTGTTAGTGGTGAGTCTCTCGTTACAGATACAGCCCGTTAGTGGTGGGTCTGTCGCTACAGATACAGCCCGTTAGTGGTGAGTCTGTCGCTACAGATACAGCCTGTTAGTGGTGAGTCTGCCGTTACAGATACAGCCCGTTATTGGTGATTCTGTCGCTACAGATACAGTCCGTTAGTGGTGAGTCTGTCGCTACAGGTACAGCCTGTTAGTGGTGAGTTTGTCGCTACAGATACAGCCTGTTAGTGGTACGTTTATCGCTACAGATACAGCCTGTTAGTGGTGAGTTTGTCGCTACAGATACAGGCTGTTAGTGGTGAGTTTGTCGCTACAGATACAGCCTGTTAGTGGTGAGTCTGCCGCTACAGATACAGCCTGCTAGTGGTGTGTCTGTCGCTACAGATACAACCTGTTAGTGGTGAGTCTGCCGCTACAGATACTGCCTGTGACTGGTGAGTCTGTGGCTACATATACAGCCTGTTCGTGATGTGTCTGTCGCTACAGATACAGTCTGTTAGTGGTGAATCTGTTGCTACAGATACAGCCTGTTAGTGGTGAGTCTGCCGCTGCCGATACAGCCTATGACTGGTGAGTCTAGCATTACACATACAGCCTGTTAGTGGTGAGTCTGTCGCTAGAGAATCAGCCTGTTAGTGGTGAGTCTGTCGCTACAGATACGGCATTTTAATGGTGAGTCTGTCGCTAGAGATACAGTCTGTTATTGGTAAGTTTGTCGTTACAGATACATCGTGTTAGTGCTGAGTCTGCCTCTACAGAGATAGCCTGTAAGTGGTGAGTCTGTCGCTGCAAATAGAGCCTCTTAGTGGTGAGTCTGTCGCTACAGATACAGCCCGTTCGTGGTTCGTCTGCCGCTATCGATACAGCGTGTTAGTGGTGAGTCTGTCGCTACAGATACAGCCTGTTAGTGGTGCGTCTGTCGCTACAGATACAGCCTGTTAGTGGTGAGTCTGTCGCTACACATACAGGCTTTTAGTGGTGAGTCTGTCGCTACAGATACAGCCTGTTAGTGGTGAGTCTGTCGTTACAGATACAGCCTGTCAGTGGTGAGTCTGTCGTACAGATACAGTCTGTTAGTGTTGTACCTGTTGTTGCAGATACAGCCTGTTAGTGGTTAGTCTGTAGTTACAGATACAGCCTATTAGTGGTGAGTCTGTCGCTACAGATACAGCCTGTTAGTGGTGAATCTGTTGCTACAGATAGAAGCTGTTAGTGATGCGTCTGTCGCTACAGATACAGCCTGCTAGTGGTGAGTCTGTCGCTACAGATACAGCCTGTGACTGGTGAGTCTATCGCCACAGATTGTCACGCACGGACATTCAAGGGACGTAATTACGCATATTGTAAGGCGGAGTTATTGCAGCGGTCAGTTCTTTCTTTTTCCCGTGTCGATATTTGGGAGTTACGATGCGTGTTTTATTTTTTGTGTGTGTGTTTTGGTCGAGTCATTGTTGGTAGGTGATCGACCAAAGAGGGTGAAGTTTGTGCCCATGCTTGTTTGGCTGTAGCCATTCTTGTGGTTTTGTGGTCTGTTGCTTTGGTGATTTATACAGGGAATGAGGAGAGAGAGTAAGAGACCATTACCTCAAGTAACATGTGGGCAAGATACCAGTGTCAGGTTATCCGGAGCTGGGGATCGGGACCAGTCCACCGAGGTCAAAACCCTCGTCGGGGTGAACACTGTTAACCGGATGTGTCGGACGTCTTTTTGACAGCTGTGTACTTGATTAACTTATTTTAGTTAATTAAACTAACGATCGGACACCAAGAATGCCACGAAGTTAACAGTGTATCTACTGCCCACCTCCATCCGAGTTTTCGGAACTTTTGGTGAGCGTGATGTGGAGAAATCGGCGCTGAAATGACTGTCAGTGTTGTTGACAGTGTGCAGTGTTATGGCCCGCCATAAGAGGAGAAAGCAGCGTACGCAGGCTGGTGCAGGTTCAGGCTCTAGTTCCTCCAACAACTCGAGTGTTAATAGTGGCAAAGACACCCCGAAAAAACAGAAGGTGGAAACTAGTACACCACTGTCCGGGCCAGTGAAAGAGACTCTTTCGAAATTTGTTTTTCAACCGCGAGAGAACAAAATGGAGGACAAGGGGAACGACTCACTCCCAAACCAGTCAAACGAGTTGGACGTTGTTTTCTCCCCTACTCGCGATTCTCACTGGCAAGAAGAACCCCAACAATGTACGAATGCCGATCTGATGGCAAAACTCTGCGCCAACGGGGCTGAACTTGCCAAGGTGGCTCTGACGGTGGAGGAACTGAAGGCTGCCCTGTTCTCAGTCCAGACTGAGAACGATAAGCTTCGTCGAGAGCTGACCGACGCCCGGAAGCGAGAGCAGCAGACGGCCACCCAGCTAGCTGAAATACGGCACCTTGCAGAGCTGGCCGATCGTCGTTCCGAGGACGTTTCCGCATACGTACGGAGGAACAACCTGCACATCTACGGGGTGCAGGAAGGGGAGAGCGGGGCCGTCGAGACGGGGGTACAGCGCGAGGAGAAGGTGCTTTCTCTGTTCAACCGGAAACTGAACGTCGAGGTGAAGAGAGAAGACTTTGAGGCAGTGCATAGGGTCGGCTCCAAACAGGGTTCCAGTGCTTCCAAAAACTCTTGCCGCGGGATTATTGTTCGTTTTGTCTCCCGTCGGGTTAGGGACTCCGTGCTCTACGCGCGCAAGAAGTTGAAAGGAACCGGGGTCACTATGGTGGAAGATCTGACCCCACGGGCCTATCAGCTGCTATGTTCAGTGCGGAACGAGAGGGACATTTGCCAGCAGGCGTGGACGAAGAACGGTGCAGTGGTGGTGAAGACTGTGACCGGACGAATCTCGACTGTGAAATCTCTTGCCGAATTTAGGGAACTGCGTTAGATTTGTTTCTTTCTTCTTTTGTGTGTCACGCCGTCACTTTTACCTTTGCCTTGTCATTGTGTCGCCTGCTCGAACTGTAAGTAGACCAAATTAATTTAACCAGCGTGCGATTGTTTTCTGTTCAAAATCGTAAGTGTGAAGGGTTGAGAATTCTTAAAGGTTTGTAATTTAGAAGCCACTTGATGTAATTTCTGTATCTGTGAGCCTTTCTTGTAACGACCTTGGCGGTTTTTTGTTTTGTTTTGTTTTTCCCCCACTTGACTTTGTTTGTTTACATCTGGGGGTGAAGGTCTTTTGAGATTGGCAAGTCGGGGGAGCAGTCTTGTGGTACTTTTTTTTTTCTTTCCTTCCATATGTTAGTATTTGGTCTGTGCTCACAGATAATGTGATTGTACGAAGGGATAGTAAGTATTTGATCACGGGATAGTAAGTATTTGATCACGTATTAGACAGTCATGCAAGATGTTTATGACATGAGTTGTTCGACGGCGGTTTTTTTTTTTTTTTTTTTTTTTTTTCCCATCGCGCTAGATATTGTAGTAGTAGCTGTAGTAGTAGTAGGCTTCCATGCTCGTTTGGAGTAGGGTGGTGGACCCTTATATAACAGGTTGTGTGTGTGTGTGTGTGTGTGTGTGTGTGTGTGTGTGTGTGTGTGTGTGTGTAGTTTTATGTCATTGCTTTGTAAGTTGGTCTTTATGTTGTACATTACCTTTTCATTTTCTTCATATCAAGGTGGCAGGGGTGTGTGTGTGTGAGAGTGAGATTGTAACTGGGTCATGTACACTTTATTTGTGCATTTATAAGATGTTGATATTAATGATGGGTGTGAAAACTTGCTTATTATTACATTGGAAGGTTGAGGCTGAGGTAGCTTCTGTATTTTTATGGGATGTGCGACATCACAGTATTTCAAAGGGTGTGTCTCTAGTGTTAGCAACACTTTTGGAGTATTTCTTACTTTTTTCTTTTGTAGATTTTTTTTTTATTTGTTATTATCTGTTTACTACTTTAACATTTCTTGCCAAACTCAAAATGGCACAGGATAGTTCATTTAAAATTTGTTCTTTGAATTGTAATGGTCTAAATAATAGTAAAAAAAAAAGGAAAGATGTATTTGGTTTTTTGAGAAAAAAAAAAGGTCATGTGTATTGTCTTCAAGAGACACACTTAAAGGAAGGCTCTGAGAATTTTATCCGAGCCAGCTGGGGATATAATGTATGGCTGTGTGGTACGGAAACTATCAAAAATGGTGTGGCTGTTCTTCTTAATAATAGCTTTGAGTATAAGATACATGATGTTATAAGAGACCAACATGGGTGTTACACTGTTATGAATGTTCAATTCTTAAATATAATGAAATAGCCAGAAGTTTAAAATGTTCTTAGCGAGTCTAAAGGAACATTTGATTAGTAAGCAGACTAACAATACGACATAATGGAACAAAAAACAAGTAGTAACAACATAATAACAATTTCTTCATTAAACTGTCAGGGGCTTGGAAATAACAGAAAAGGAGAGATGTCTTTCACTATTTGAGGAAAAAAATATTCTATTTACTGTCTACAAGACACACATTTTGAAAAACAAATCGAAAACTATATACAATCAGAATGGGGATATACTTGTGTCTTTTCTTCACTTACTTCAAATGCCAGGGGAATAGCAGTGCTATTTAATAATAACCTTGAATTTAAGATCAATAAAGTTGAATCAGATATAAATGGTAATTTCATTATTATATCCTTTACAGCTATGGAAAAAGAACTATTATTAGTAAGTGTATATGGTCCCAATAAAGATGACCCTATGTTTTATGAAGATCTAATACAGAGAATAAAAAGATACAAAAACAACAATGTTATAATAGTTGGAGACTTTAATATTGCCTTAGAACAGGAAATAGATTGTTTTAACTATAAACATGTTAATAACCCCAAAGCTAAGAAAGCAGTAGAAGAAATGATGTCAGAGCTTGTTTTAACAGATATATGGAGAGAGAACAATCCAGACAGTAGGAGATATACATGGAGAAGACCAAACCCCTTTCAGCAAAGTAGAATAGATTTCTTTCTACTATCGGATTACCTGATATGGTACTTTGATGATACAGATATAATTCCAGGCTATAGAACTGATCATTCATTAATAACTCTAAAACTTAAATTTGGAAAAGATGTCAAACAAAACACTTTTTGGAAGATTAATACCTCCCTACTTAAAGATAAAAAAGTATGTTGATGAAATTAATGAAGAAATACAAAACGTAATAAAAGAATATACAGAAACCCAGGAAGAACCCAGCCAAACTAAAGATGAAGGTAACTCAGAAATAAAATTTAAAGTATCTGATAGGACCTTTCTGGACTTTTTGCTGATGAAAATTAGAACAAAAACAATTTCATATGCAACAATGAAAAAAAGAGAATCAAAGCAGAAAGAAGAAAAATTGACACATGACATAAAAGAAATTGAGAAAAAAGAACACAAAACAGAACAAGACAGGAAGGTACTGAAGAATACAATCAGGAGTTGACTTTGTTAAGAGAAAAAATCATGAATGGGGTACTACTAAGATCTAAAGCAAGATGGGTAGCAGAAGGAGAAAAAAATTACAAAGTATTTCTGTAATCTTGAAAAACGTAACTTTGTTAGCAAGCAAATAACAAAACTGATAAACAGTCAAGGGAAAATAATAGAACATACAGATGGAATAAAAGAAGAAGTTAAAGACTTCTATGAAAAATATATAAAAAAAGAGATTTGGAACAACTCAATATTGAAGATTTAGTTAAAGAGTTACCAAAAATAACAATGGAAGAACGTAGATCTTTAGAAGATAAAATAACACTGGAGGAAGCAGGCACAGCATTGAAAAATATGAAGGATGGAAAAAGCCCAGGAACAGATGGGTTTGGAGCTGAGTTTTTTAAGTTCTTTTGGAAACAGATTGGCTTTCTAGTTGTAAGAGCCTTGAATGAGAGTTTTAAAGAGGGAGAGCTTTCTAATGTACAGAAAGAAGGTATAATTATCTGTATACCAAAACCAGGTAAACCCAAAGAACACATTAAGACCTGGAGACCTATTTCCTTGCTAAATGTTATCTATAAAATAGGATCAACATGCATAGCAAATAGATTAAAAAGAATACTCCCAACTGTAATTAGCGAAGATCAGACCGGATTTATTCCAAACAGATACATGGGAAACAATATCAGACTCATTTATGATATAATCAATCAACTGAACACACAACACAAACCAGGAATGTTGATAAATCTAGATTTTGAAAAAGCGTTTGACTCATTAGATTGGAATTTTATGCTCAAAGTATTAAAAGCCTTTGGACTTGGCAAGGATATGTGCAGATGGATTAGTGTTTTTTTAATAAAAATATTAAATCAACAGTTTTTGCCAATGGACAAAGCACACCATGGTTTTATATAGAGAGAGGGTGTCGTCAAGGCGACCCAATGTCACCATACATTTTTGTACTATGTGCAGAAATATTATCTATTATGATCAAAGAAGAAAAAAAAACATAAAAGGAATCCAAATAGTGAGATTGAATATAAAATATCACAATTTGCAGATGACACTCAACTAATGAATAGTGGAGACAGAATATCCTTTGAAAAGTCAACTCAAATTTTAGAAAAGTTTGGTAAAACGTCTGGACTGTTTCTGAATAAAGAAAAAACGCAGATCATATGGTTGGGGAGTAATAAAAATAGCACAATAAAATATATGCAACACCTAAACATGATATGGAATCCTAAAGAATTCAAACTCCTAGGAATATGGTTTACTAATGATCTAAAAGACATAGAAAAAAGAAACTACAAAGAAAAGATGATTGAAGTGAAAGCATTATTCAAAACCTGGCTAAAAAGAATTATCACCCCTCTCGGGAGAATCGCAGTACTCAAATCGCTAATCTTGTCCAAATTAACACATCTCTGGCTTCTTTTGCCAAACCCTCCGGATGCATATATAAAAGAATTACAAAGACTATGTTTTTGGTTTGTGTGGAACAAGAAGCAAGACAAGATTAGCCGTAAAACAGCTGTTAAGGATATAAGAGATGGAGGACTGAACATACCAGATGTACAAGCATTTATCACATCACTAAAACTAACGTGGGTAAGACGAATTAAAAGTACTACACACAGATGGAAAGAATTGTTGGTGCATAATTGCTCGTTTATTGAAACACATTGAAGAGTACTCTCCAAACTATCTGTGTATAAGAAATAAAGAAAATATGTTTTGGCAACATGTATTCACCTCCTATAGACAATTTTTTATAAAGTAAAACCAGAAACCACTCAGGAAGTACTAGCCGAACCAATTCTTTATAATGATAACATTAGAATAGGGAATAAAACTGTTAAGTTTAAAGGGTGGCATGAAAAAAAAGTAAACAGAATTTCTGATTTAATAAAGAATAATGGAGAAATACTCACATTTAATGAATTCAGATCAAGAACAACATACAGATTAACTTTCTGTCATACATGGGATGTATAGCATCAATAAAGAATTATTTAAGAAAAGTTGGACTTACTATTCAAGATCGCAATATGGCAGAGCACAACACAGCTTTGGGAAGGATATGCTCTATATCAAAAGGCACCCAGATATATTATAAAACATTAATCAAGGATAACCGGAAACCAAAATGCATCACAAAATGGTCTGAAAAGCTCAACCGAGACATACCTTGGAAACGTTGTCTCTCAAAGATTCAGCAGATTAAAGATATAAAACTTAAATGGTTACAGATAAGAATAGTACATAGAATAATAGGAACTAACGTGGTGGTGAAAGAAATAGGAGTTGTACAAAATCAAAACTGCAATTTCTGCAGTAATGAGAAAGATACTGATATATGTTCATGAATTTTGGAAAACACTAGAAAATCTGCTGAAAGAGAAATGTTCAAATGTAGATAACTTATATTTCACAGAAAGTATAGTACTATTTGGTACAGACTTTAACTTCAACAGCGATACTGTAGTTGATCTGATAATTCTTTTGGCTAAAAATTATATATACAGATGCAAGATAACAAAGTGCCAGATCCTCACTTCAGTATTCATTAAAATACTCAAGGCACGGTATCAAATAGAAAGATACTAGCAACAGTGAACTCTGAACTTCAAAAACTCGAAAATAACTGGATTCATTATAAACCTTTATTTGAAGATTCACATGAGTAATGATCTTTTAGTAAATGATCTGTGAGTGGGGAAGTTACAACTTTGAAAGTGAAAAGAATTGTCAACTATTTCAAATACACTGTACGTTGATTGCTTATCTCGATTCCCATGAATATTATTGTCATTGTGATAACTACTAATTTTGAAGGATTTTAATTCTTATAAGCGACATATGTATATATGTGTGTATGTGTATGTATGTTGTCACGGACGTACATACTTTTAGTTGATAAGGTAAGTCATTTCTTTTCAAACCCAGATAAATTGGAGTGTCACCAGTGACTTCTTTACTACTCTGGCCGGGTGTTGACCAGTGTGCTATTTTTGTCATCCCGGGTGTGCTGCGTCCGTGCATTTCGCTCCCATCCTCCAATACTTCTCTCCATTTTTTCTTTTAAAGCTTTCTTTTTCTGTTCTTTAATCGCTTTCCACGTGGTTCATCAGCTGTCAGGTGCCACAGGTGAGCTGTTTTTTACCTGTTGCCATCTTGGTGAGTCTAGTGGTGTGGCACTCGTATACGGACCGTCGAGTCGGAGAGATCTCCATCTCTGCTAGCTGGGCCCACTTTTCTTATCCACTTCGGTGTGGGTTGTGTGGAAGAGTCTTTCACCCTTCAGTGGGTCGGAAAGTATTCCACTGGACACCCCTGGGATCCCTATCCCTGCCAGCTAGAAGAATCACCTTGGGTCGTCCCTGACCTGGAGTCCCCTTCGGTGTGGACCGGTACGGTTTCGGCTTCCACCCTTCGTTGGACTGGGGAGCGAACCGTTTCTCACCTCGCCCACCCGCCATTTTGGTAACTATATGTTCTGTTTTGACAGTGTTTTGTTTTATTTGGGTTTTCTAACCTTTCAGCAGTTGAGAGGTTTTTCTTTTCCCTTCATGTGCTGTTGGCTCGGGCACACCTTTTCCATGTGTAACTGCTCCAAAGAGGGGAAGCAGGTATGGAACTGGCATAGAGATATGCATCTTGTTGTAGAATTGTAGAGACGCATTATCTTTAATTGCGTTTTCGGTCCTTAGCGGCTAGGGCTCTGTCGCTTTGGACTAAGTTGAAAATCTTACTATATAATATCCCTTCATTTCGGTCAATGGAAGCTGTTTTTTTTTCCGATTACACAGGTTGAGTCAATGCTTATCTCGCTCAATGTGATTTTGGCCGGAAGGATACAGAAATGTTAGTTTCATTTTTCCTTGTTGCTTCTCGGACACGAGACGGATCGTGGAACGCATGAGCATGCGAACGGCTAAATATTTAGACCGCGGAGTGTGGAATTCCTGCCGTATCGCCCCACATGTGGTTCCGTTCTCGTTGTGTCCTTGTCTTATTGTTTGTGTGACAGATGTGTGGATGAATTCTAATTGTTTTTTTTCATTGGAGCTTTTGTTGACTAAGGAAATTGTCCTTAGTAGAGGTCAAAAGGAAAGGAAAAGGGGAAAGAGGTTATTCTAATTCATTTGCCCCTTTTTGTAGTGACAAAGACATTGTTGACATTATCTACGGTATTGCGACCCTTCATACTATGACGCACTGCCGGACCCACTATGTTGCCACACACTGACTACAACAAGGACTATAGGGTGATGACTTCTCATCTGGAGACTGATCTCCGCCGTAGGGCGGGATTTTTCGCCCTTTTCCTTCAGCTGCAGCTCCGGTCTTGGGCTGGCTGGGCGACCAGCATCTACGGACCCTGCAGTCATCCTCCGCCCAGGCACCAGCCGTTACTCAGACCTGCGGACTGGTGGTGCGGACTGGTGGTGGTGAACCTTGTCTCCTTCACTGAGACATCTGCCACACCTAGGACTGGAAGACCAGCCCACTACGAACGTCACCCCTCTACAGGATCCACCTCCCTCTGCGAACCTCCTCGGCTCATGGACTCGAGTTGAGTTTTCCTTCTTGTGTAGTGTGGACGTGGGTCTGGCGTGCGTGTGCGTGGGTTTAAAGCCTGTCACAGATTTTTTTTTTTTTTTTTTTAATTTGTTTAACTCTTGCTGTGTAGGTCCTGTTGTATGTAGCATTGTTTCTATAACTGTCTTTCTTCTGTCACTCTGCTGAATGTCCTTGTAGCAGTTAGTGGGTTAGGTTGGGACGTAGCGGGATCCGGGATATTTGGGAGTTTTTTTTGTGGTCTATTCAATTTACTTTGTCCCCTAGGTCAGCTAGTTTTGAATAGTGCCTTTCTCTTCTATGCCCTTTTTTTGTTTTTCCTCTCGACTATCTTTTCTCTCTTTGTTAGGATCCATACCCCATCTGGAGTGCTAGTGCGAGTGAATCGATTGTAATGTGAATAAAAGTATTGTCGAAACTTCTTCCTCTTGTGGTCTGGTGGTGTGAGGGATTGAGTGATCGCTCCGTTTCTGCCACTGCACATTACTTGTATAAGAACCCCCCCTGTCAGGTGTACTCACACTTGACATATTATATGTATATATATATATATATATATATATAAAGAAAGATAGTAGTAGATAGATATCATACACAAGAAAACAAAACAACAACACTTTTCCGGACTGCAAATATTTCGGCGAATTGCCTTTATCGATGCTTATTGATAGTGACGCATTGCAGAGATCGTCATCAGTATAATGACGTTTTTTCTATAAACGCTACAATGACGTCAAGCTCACAATGATAACCACGTTCGCAAATTTTCAATTTCTTTCTAAGACTGGGAGGAGAGTGGAAAGGGGGGTGGGGGGGGGGGGGAGAGAAAAAAAAATTCAGGGGGGTGTCAGGCCCCTCACCATCACCCCAACCCACCAAGCCCCCCCCCCCCCCCCCCCCAGATCACCCGACTCCACACCCCCATCCAACTCCCCATCTCACCCCACACCCATTCACTCATTCACCCACCTACCCCAAGAACACCCGCCCCCATCCTAGCCCCCAAGTCACGCATCCCCCAGACCCTCCCCCCCCCCCCCCCCGCCCCCCGGGACCTCCTAATTATTTGTATCCCCCGATCCCTGGGGACCCAAGACCCAAACCCTTAACTCCCCACCCCCTAACACCCAGGGACCCCACCTCCCTGCCCCCCGAGGTCCCCAGCCCATTCCCCAGGCCCCCCACTCTTGGTCCCTGACCCCAGCCCTGGGCCATCCTCTTATTCTCCCCTCACTCATCTCCCTCTCTGACCCAAGGATAGAGTTTGTCACTTGCACATGGGGCCGTCTGCCTCAAAACCTCCCCCTTCCAACCCTATCGCCGTCTCTGTCCTATCTCCCCTCTCTCTCCACTCACCATACCCCCCATTATCTGCCCTTTTCACCTCTCTCCCTCCCTAACCAGTTAGGACAGTCAGAGAGTGTTGAGACCCCGAGGATAGAATGTCCTGAGTTTGTTGATCCAGAACTGCTCCCTTGCGTGCCTGTGAGCAAGGTTGTTTGTGAAGACCTGCTCTATGGGCATGCACCTCATGTCCTGCAGTGAATGGTCTTTCCTGTTGAAATGGCTAGTAACATGAGTGCCTGTGTTTTGCAGTATGTGGGTTCTGTGGAGGTAGAAGCGTGTTCTTAGGGCATTCTTTGTTTCTCCTACATACTGCGCCCCACGACAATGCTGGCAGTAGAGCAGGTAAATGATGTTTGAAGACTTGCACGTCATGCTGTGTCTGATGTTGAAGACTTCTCCGGTGGTGTCACTGGAGAAAATTTTGCTCTCCACCAGATGTTCCCTACAGATGACGCACCTGTTGTTGCATCTCATCACCCAGCCTGTTCTTGCGTAGGCTTGACTTGGGGAAGGGAGGAGGGCATGATCAGGTTTCGGATGCTCCTGGAGTTTCTCTCTCCCACAACAGGCACTTCAGGCACAGCCTTTTTCATGCGTGCACTTGTGTGGAGTAGTGCCTGCTGCTCCCTGAGCCAGTCACGTAGTGGTGGGTTGGAAGGGTGATGAGTGATGACGAAGGGGACCCTGGTGTTGACAGTTTTTGCCCTGTACATTAGCACCTCAGCTCTGGGGAGGTTTCGTGCTTTTGTCAAAGCCTGTTGTAGCTTGCTCGGTCTGTAGCCACGGCTGAGGAACATGCCCATGATGGTATCAGCATGTTTATCGAAGTCTTTAGTCTTGGAGCAAAGACGACGGAGCTTCAGGAACTGGCAGTAGGGGATGTTGTCTTACAATGATGTGGATGGCATGAGCGATGGTGGAGGTAAGCATGAGTGTCTGTGGGTTTTGTTATATACATACATAATATATATAATTATTATTATATATATATATATATATATAAATTTTATATATATATATATATATATATATATATATATATATATATGATGTGTGTGTGTGTGTGTGTGTGTGTGTGTGTGTGTGTGTGTGTGTATGGGTATATATATGTCGCGTCGCATTTGAGGGGAGATATGTCAGGGAAATAAGAGCTTCATTTTTTTTTTAATAGAATAAGCTTACGCAGTAGGGAGGTATTTGCCATAATATACGAGGCATACGTAGATGCCATGGTCTCAGTAGGATGAATATGACTTGAGTGTAAAAGAGCTAATGCATAGGAGTACGTATGTGTATCGTCGCTGGCGAGCTCTGGCCATGTGTCTGCAAACAATTTCGAGTGTGCATGGAGGGAGCATGGGGGGGGGGGGGGGGGGGGGGGGAGAGGGATGAGAGCTATGTGTGCAATGTGAATATTTGGGTGTGTGGATATAATACATGTTTGTGTTTGGGATGATGCTTACCTATAGATGGATTGGATGACATAGAATATCCAATGTTCAGCCTGTTACTTTTTTTTAAATCTTGGATGGCTCAATATAGAGTGGAAGGTTCCATTCTAATGTATTGATGTGGCCCTTGCTGGCTGGTCCTGTTGCTGTTCTTGGGAACTTTCGACCTTTCTTTCGTCCCAAGGATAGTACGGGAGGGATTTAGTCACCGGAGATCGCATACAGTTGTGCAAAGAATATGTGTTATATGTTATTTAAAAAACTAAAATAATCTCAGGAAATAGATATTTTGATTGCAACATGGATTACTTTCAACCCAGAGATTCTTGTCTCTGCATCATCTTGTACTTTTTATATGAATTTTGTGAGCAAGAAGAGCAGACATTTTTCAATATGCTGTTTAACTGTCATACTAATATGTACCGATTTTGGACGAATGTCCAGCAGTTGCTGACTTGAATATATTAACATTGTCATGATTTTATGATTGACAAGGAACTTGTATTGTTTGATGTTAAGCAGAATACACAGACAGACGCTCTTTTTGAATCCATCACTTTATTTGCAAAATTTTACACCTACATATAAATGCCAAATGCACAGCTACATGCACATACCTTTGTTATATCATTGAGTGACAGATATTACTTAGAGCATTACATGGCAATTACAAATATAACTTGTGCAAGTTTAAACAAACTTGGTTTCTGTACAATTCAGTTCTCGATTAGTTTGAACGTTAGAATTCAAAATAAAATTATGTATTTTATCTGTAAACCACTACATTCAGCAAGATCTACTTCAGCTGTATGTTTTCAAAAATGGTTGAATATGTGTATATAATCAAGTTTGATTTGTGTTTGATATGAAAATGTCAATGGACCTCCCCTGTCCCTTACCCTCAGCCCCCAACCCCCCCCCCCCCCCCCGACCCCGGTCCCCCTTTTCTTTTGTGTACAAGGGTGTTTGATTGTTCAATGGCCTTTGTGTGTGTGTGTGTGTGTGTGTGTGTGTGTGTGTGTGTGTGTGTGTGTGTGTGTTGTGTGTTTGTGTGCCCCCCCCCCCCATTTTTTTTTCTTTTTTTTCTTTTTGAAATGTTATGATATTCATTTGTAATGTATTGTTTGAAAAATGATTAAAAAAAGAGAGGAGGAAAAAAAAATTAGCTACTTTCTCTTATAGCCATTAATTTTTATTTACAGACCGATTGTTTTCCACTTAAGCTGCTGGTATTTTGATGGGAAGCTGTTACTGGATACAACTAATCAGTCTTTGATTCATCTGTCCAGCACACTTCTGCCATGACTAACTGAATTCACTATCTCAGTATCTGTGTCTTCTTTGTTTTCTTTTCTTTTTCAATAAAACAAAATGACACGGGTGAAAACAAAAAAAAAACCCTCGTCGTTGGCAAGAGTACAGGATCGCCACGGCAGCTCCCAACAAGCCTATTAAGGGACCACCGAAGCAGGGGATGACGTGCTATTCATGCGGAGGTCGGGGACACTTCGCTCGGAATTGCCCGACTCCTCCTGATGGCCAGATCCGTTTTGTCCGTGACGAAGGAGCACCTATTTATGCAGACGTCTCACCGACGCTATGTGTGCCCTGCTCAAAGAAGCCCTTCAACCCCAGATGCAAAGTCAGGGTTGGCGACTCATGAGCTGAGGGTATCCGGGACACCGGTGCTTCGCACATTGTAGTTGGTGCCAGACTGGTTCCAGGGGAGGCATACACCGGGGCAACACGGACAGTGGTATTTGCTGAGTCCCGCTGCAGAAGTGTACTGCCTGTGGCTTGTGTATATTTAGATACGCCGTTCTTTGTTGGCAGAGTTGAGGTTTTGGTGATGGAAGACCCGGTTGGCGATGTGCTGGTGGGCAACTATGTTCGTCGTGAGGGAGAGGCAGATCCCGAAAGAGTCCCTGTGTATCCTATCAGAGAAACGAATGAATCATCGAGGGAGGATAAGCCCCAGGAACTTCAGGTCGCTGTGCTTACACGGGCACAGACGAGAGCTCTTACCACCCCTACACAACCCCTATCGCTCAGGGAGCAAGTAATGGCTGTGTCAAAGGAAAAGCTCATCGAGGAGCAACGGCAGGATGACACCCTTGCTCCAGTGCGGAGAACAGCAGAAGAGGGAACGACGTCCCATCCACATGGGAACACAGTTTCATTCAGCTGGAAGGATGGAGTTCTGCTGCGTAGACATGAGAGCACTAACGGAATTGTGACCCAGGTCTGCGTGCCCAAGACATTGCGAAGGACCATACTCACCTTGGGACACGACATCCCATGGCCGGGCGTTTGGGGGGAAATAAAACAAAGGCACAGATCTTCCCTCATTTTTATTGGCCAGGAATGTGTGGAGATATTGGCCGCTAT
Source organism: Conus canariensis (assembly GCA_033310375.1). Taxonomy (NCBI): domain Eukaryota; kingdom Metazoa; phylum Mollusca; class Gastropoda; order Neogastropoda; family Conidae; genus Conus; species Conus canariensis. The sequence continues at coordinate 77,456,986 of CM065728.1, read as the reverse complement.
GTTAGGTCCTGTCCTAAGTGTCAGCGAACGGTCGACAAGGGACGAGTGAAGCCTGTGCCCTTGGTCAGGATGCCCCTGGCACAGGAACCTTTCGACAGAGTGGGAGTGGACATCGTGGGACCTATTACACCTATGTCTGCGTCCGGCAGTAGGTACATCTTGGTGCAAGTGGATTTCGCTACTCGTTACCCGGAAGCCACCCCACTTCGCACTATCACAGCAGAGGCCGTGGCTGAGGCATTGTTTGCCATGTGGTCACGCACCAGGATCCCTGCGTCTGTACTTACTGACAGAGGTACACAGTTCACGAGTGAGGCAATGACTCAGGTGTTCAAGTTATTGTCTATCAAAGGTCTGCGCACCACGCCCTACCACGCCCAATGCAATGGACTGGTGGAGCGCTTTAATGGCACTCTCAAGAAGATGCTGCGGAGGCTCACCCAGGAGAAACCAGAGGAGTGGGACCGCTGGGTGCCGGCGCTCCTGTTTGCGTACAGAGAGGTTCCCAGCAGAGTACCGGATTCTCTCCTTTCGAGATGCTTTATGGGCGCAGAGTGAGAGGGCCAATGAAGGTGTTACAGGACCTGTGGTCAAAGCCAGGGAGCTTGGACACTCAGACAGCTGCTGACTACGTCTTCGAACTGCGAAACCGAATCGCTGAGACGTGTGCTCTGGCCCAGGAGAACCTGGAGAAGGCAGCTAAGACATATAAGCGCTACTTTGATAGGAAGGCTCGTCCTCGAGTGATTCAGCCAGGAACAAGAGTGCTAGTTCTGCAGCCAGTGAAAAACAATAAGTTGGAACTGGCATGGCAAGGCCCATTCCCTGTGGTCGCCAGGGTGGGAGAGGCAGACTACAAGGTGCGCGTGCGAGGACGAGAGAAGTTGTTCCATGTGAACCTGCTCAAGATGTTTGTGGAGAGAGAGCAGGAGTCTACCCCAATAGTGGTGGCTTCTATTGTACACCAAGAGGAAGAGGCTGAGGAACAAATCCCCACCATCAGGAAGGAAATTCCTCTAGTTCCGTTAACCGCATCTGAGACAGCGGAAGACGTCGTGATTGGGACGGAGGATGCCGGGTTTAGAGGACAGCTTCAGGAGTTAGTCAAAGAATACCATGACGTGTTGACTGACCTCCCCGGATCGACCACATTGGAGTCTTGCAAGATCAGACTCAACTCTGACACTCCAGTGCGGTCCAAGCCCTACCCAGTGCCCTACTCTCAACGAGAGTCCGTTAGTGACGAGGTGGAGTTGATGTTGAGGATGGGGGTGATTGAAAAGTCAGTGTCCCCATAATCCTCACCCATCGTGCTGGTAAAGAAAAAAGATGGCAAGATTCGATTTTACGTCGATTTTCGTCGCCTCAACAAGATTGTAGAGTTCGACGCAGAGCCGATGCCAGAGATTGAGTACCTGTTCGCTAAGCTGGGAGAGCGGCGGGTTTTTAGCAAGCTGGACTTGTCAAAGGGGTATTGGCAGATTCCAGTTGAGGAGAGTGACCGCCCCAAGACAGCGTTCTCCACACCACAAGGCCACTACCAGTGGATCAAAATGCCATTTGGTTTATGCACATCAGGCGCGGTATTCACCCGCATGATGCGGAAGTTGCTGCAGCCATTAGAGTCTGACGACGTCGACAATTTTATCGACGATGTGCTCATTTCTACAGTTGGCACAGAGGAGCATTTGACCATCCTGCATGCGGTCTTACAACGTATCAGGGAATGTGGTCTCACTGCAAGACCTACTAAGTGTGAAATAGGAAACACTGAGATATCGTACTTGGGACACAAAATCGGATGGGGGAACCATAAGGCCAGAAGAGGACAAAATGGAGCGCATTCGGTCGGCACACGTCCTACGACCAAGAAGCAAGTCAGAAGTTTCTTGGGACTCGTTGGTTTTTATCGACGCTTCATCCCTGGGTTCTCGGAGATTGCCCTTCCGTTAACCGACCTTACCAAAGGGACCAAGCCACGGGTGGTTGTGTGGTCTCCCGAGTGTGAGGGGGCCTTTCAAGCATTGAGAGGCTGTTTTTGTTCACTGCCCGTGTGCCACCTACCAGTGCCAGGTCGACGATTCGTCCTGAAGACAGATGCGTCAGAGGTGGGCATCGGTGCAGTTCTCTGCCAAGAGCACGATGACGGAGTGCACCCAGTGTGTTGTGCTAGCAAAAAGTTGAATCATGCAGAGAGAAACTATTCAATTGTGGAGAAGGAGTGTTTGGCTTTGGTGTGGGCAGTTCAGAAATTTGAACCCTATTTGTATGGAGTCGAGTTCACACTTCAGACAGACCATTCCCCACTCCAGTACCTGGATCGGGTGAAATCGCCAAGTGGACGAATCACTAGATGGGCTTTGCTTCTCCAGCCATTCCGTTTTGTGGTTGAAGCCATTCCAGGGAAAGAAAATGTTGTCGCCGACTTTCTGAGTCGGGTGGAATAAGAGGTCAAGTACTGCTGTTATTGACATTGACATGTTTTCTGCTTTGCTGTTGTTAGGTTTGTGCGTGGCTTATGATTTGTTATTTAAAGTGATACTTTAAATCTTAGGGAGGGGGTGTTGTCACGCACGGACATTCAAGGGACGTAATTACGCATATTGTAAGGCGGAGTTAATGCAGTTGTCAGTTCTTTCTTTTTCCGTGTCGATATTTGGGAGTTACGATGCGTGTTTTATTTTGTGTGTGTGTGTGTGTGTTTTGGTCGAGTCATTGTTGGTAGGTGATCGACCAAAGAGGGTGAAGTTTGTGCCTATGTTTGTTTGGCTGTAGCCATTCTTGTGATTTTGTGGTCTGTTGCTTTGGTGATTTATGGGTGATTGGTTGACCAACTATTGGAGATCGGTGCTTGTATATGGTTGTGTCCACATTTGGTCATGTGTACAAGCTGTTGGTGGTTATCGATTGATGATTTGAGGGATTTATAATCTAGAGTATGTGCCGATACACAGTTGTTCCCATATTGGGAAGTGTGGTCTCGTCACCCTAGGTGACTTATTGCTGATTGGTTTCTGGCAAGTTGGTGTTTCGAGTCTGTATACGTCTGTCGCTGTCTATGCCCCTATCTGGAGTTTTGTCGTGCCGTTCCCTGGGCAATCTATTGATGATTGGTCGAAGTCAGGGTGTGGCCTTGTCAGTTTCATGATGTCTGTCAACTCTAGTGTCGTCTGTTTTTTGACTGTCTGATTCAGTTGTTTGCGACTCCTGACTCGAGACGGTCTTCTGATCCAGCGTTCGGTGAGGCGGTTTTGCCACTTTGTTTGGTGGGCTGCCAGGAAACCCACCGGTGTGTCCTTGTGACAGCTCGGGATTCCTAGAAGAAGTTATCGGTGTGTCGGTGTCTGCCACCAGTGTCCACGCCTTCAAGGGAGCGAGGGTTTCCCCGGTCTGGAGCTGCTCTGGCGGGTGTTTGTCCTGTATCGTCTTCGTTGGTCATCGTAACTCCAGGTGTCGACAGGGTTTGACCGCTCTGCCGCTGCAACCTCTGTGTGAAGCATCTTACCTGGTACTGCCCTGTTTCCGACTTCTTTCTTGCCGACCTCTAGGTCATCGCTACGAACGACTGGGAGGGGGCGAGCTCATCCTTCTGCGAGTGTCGAGGCTCCCCCTCCTGCTGCCGAGATCTGCTGAGCAGCTGAGCTGCTGGGATCTTCATTTTCTTCAATGTGTGTCACAGTGTACTTTGAATTAGTGACTCCGTGTTGAACCTTGTGACATCGTCGATTCTGCATCGTTCGGCGCTTCGTCTGCTGGGGCATCAGGACCTCAGTGACAGTATGGGGGAAAAAGTCGGAGTGTGGGAACTGATTTTTTTTGTGTGTGTGTGAAAAAAAAAGATGGTTCGAGTGTGCTAAGGGTGAATGGTATTGTGCGTGAGTTGTTTATAATTATATATAACATATATATATATATATATATATATATATAATAGAGAGAGAGAGAGAGAGAGAGAGAGAGAGAGAGAGAGAGAGAGAAATTTGTATGTATTGTGTGGAGGGGGAATTGTAACGAATTGTGTTTTGTGCCTTGTATCGCGCGGGCACTTTGTGTTCTGTGGGCCATCCTACCTCTGGATGACCCAGCCCGAGGTTACCACGTGATTGTCCCTGGAGTATCCCTGGTCCGGTATTAGCCCTGTGTGGATTGGAGTCCCTTAAGGCTTCCTGGATTTGAAGGTGGGGTATCGGGGCATTTTTATTATGAATTGCTGATTTTGGTGTTGTTGTTTTTTGTATTATTGATTGAAGTTTTTTTGTTGTTGGTGGTGATAGTGTGTGGGTGAGTGTGAATTTGAATAAAATTTGATTGTTTGTTGCACCTGTTATTTAGTGTTTTGCATTTTTGTTCTGTGGTGTTGGTAATTTTAGAGTGTGGGCGGGATGGATTAAAAGGGGGTACCCTTCTACATTCGGGTATCCCTGTCACAGCACTAGGCGTAGTGACAACACAGATACAGCCTGTTAGGGGTGAGTTTGTCGTTACACATACAGCGTTTTAGTGGTGAGTCTGTCGCTACAGATAAAGCCTGTTAATGGTGAGTCTGTCGCTACAGATACAGCCTGTTAGTGGTGAGTTTGTCGTTACATATACAGCCTGTTAGTGGTGAGTCTGTCCTTACAGATAAAGCCTGTTAATGGTGAGTCTGTCGCTACAGATACAGCCTGTTGGTGATGAGTCTGTGGCTACAGATACAGCCTGTTAGTGGTGAGTTTGTCGCTACAGATACAGCCTGTTGGTGCTGAGTCTGTCGCTACAGATACAGCCTGTTAGTGGTGAGTTTGTCGCTATAGATACAGCCTGTGACTGGTCGTCTGTCTCTACAGATACAGCGTGTTAGTGGTGCGTCTGTCGCTACAGATACAGCCTCTTAGTGGTGAGTCTGCCGCTACAGATACAGCCTGTTAGCGGCGAGTCTGTCGCAACAGATACAGCCTGTAACTGGTGAGTCTCTCGCTACAGATACAGCCTGTAACTGGTGAGTCTGTCGCTACAGACACAGCCTGTTAGTGGTGAGTCTGTCGCTACAGATACAGCCTGTTAGTGGTGAGTCTGTCGCTACAGATACAGCCTGTTTGTGGTGAGTCTGTCGCTATAGATACAGCCTGTTTATGGTGAGTCTGTGCTACAGATACCGCCTGTTAGTAGTGAGTCTGTCGCTCCAGATACAGCCTGTTAGTGGTGAGTCTGTCGCTACAGATACAGCTTGTGACTGGTGAGTGTGTTGCTACAGATACAGCCTGTTAGTGGTCGTCTGTCGCTACATATGCAGCCTGTTATTGGTGAATCTGTCGCTACAGATACAGCCTGTTAATAGTGAGTCTGTCGCCACAGATACGGGCTGTTAGTGGTGAGTCTGTTGCTTCATATAGAACCTGTTAGTGCTGAGTCTTTCACTACAGATACAGCCCGTTAGTGGTGAGTCTGTCGCTACAGATACAGCCTGTTAGTTGTAAGTCTGTCGCTACAGATACAGCCTGTGACTGGTGAGTCTGTCGCTATAGATACAGCCTGTTAGTGGTGACTCTGTCGCTACAGATACAGCCTGTTTGTGGTGAGTCTGTCGCAACAGATACAGCCTGCGACAGGTGAGTCTGTCGCTGCAGATACAGCCTGTTAGTGGTGAGTTTGTCGTTACAGAGACAGCCTGTTAGTGGTGAGTTTGTCGTTACAGATACAGCCTGTTAGTGATGAGTCTGTCGTTACAGATAGAGAGACACACAGGCACACAAGCACACAGGTGCACAGACGCACGGGTGCACAGATATGCAAACACAGAGGCAATCGGCCACACAAATACACAGGCCCGCAAGTACAGACTGATTACAACAGACACAGGTACTCAGACACACAGTCGAACAAGTACACATAGACACAGCACAACAGACACACAAGACTCAGACACAGATGTAAACAAACACACAGTTATCAGACACACAGGTACAGATTCGCAGGTACCTAGACACACTGATACATAGATGCATAGACACACAGGTTCGTAGATTCATGGATGCATAGATCACACAATTACAGATAGGTGAATGGGCAGGTACAAGCATACACAGGTACCTACTCAGAGAGACATAGGTATG
>CM065728.1:77443394-77448394 GCA_033310375.1 Conus canariensis | reverse complement strand
CAAGCTACATTTACTTAAGTAGAAAATATAAAAAAAATATAACCTCTTAAGACACAAGTGCTGAGGGCCAGTTCTTGGAATGAATTCGCATTATTCCCCATTCACCCACTCAAGTACATACTGTTAATTAGGCAGAATTATCTACCACTGCAGATATGTATGCTTATCTCCCATATTTCTTCAATCTAAGACATAAGAGCAAGCTTTGTTTATAACTGAATATTTCTTGCAGTATTGCTACACCAAGCTGCTCTATAAGTTGCTGGAATGGTGCTCGATTACTTATACTTGGAATTTATTAGTTTATTGTAATTTAGTCCCTTGCGCATTCATTCCAAGAACTGGCCCTCAGCACTTGTGTCTAAGAGGTTATCTTTTTATATTTTCTACTTTTCACAAGTAAATGTAGCTTGTTTTGCTCTTTCATGATTTTCTTTTGCTTCTTAGGGTGGCACCTTTGGTTGGGTTTTTGAAAACTCAACAAACATACTACGGTATTGCACACCAGCCTTTTTCTGGGATAGCATTCTTCTCAAAACCGGAAAGGCAGAGGAGTCAAGTTACCACTTTCCACGGTCACTGAGGAGAAACAATCAGGTTTCGAAATACTGACCAGGAGTTATATGTTAGTGAGTTTCCTCCCCATTGGAGATTGTCTCTCCCCCTTGGAGACTATAAGCTTGCTGAAGGCTCATTTTGAAAAGCATTTATTATTCTCCATTCACCCACTCAAGCACATACTGTTAGTTAGGCAGAATTATCTACCACTGCAGATATGTATGCTTATCTCCCCCTATTTCTTCAATCTAAGACATAAGAGCAAGCTTTGTTTATAACTAAATATATATATATATATATATATATATATATATATATATTAAAAGCACGCACACAAGCACGCACATACGTGCACGCAAACATAGCGTGTATGCACATGATAAATACGGTCGCTCTCTCTCTCTCTCTCTCTCTCTCTCTCTCTCTTACACACACACACACACACACACACACACACGATCGAGTTCGCGTATCTGCAGGTGTTTAGATGGATTTGCAGATTAAATGAGTGACTATCTGAACATATGCACGTCAGTATATGGTGTGTGTGTGTGTGTGTGTGTGAGAGAGAGAGAGAGAGAGGCAGACAGACAACAGAGTAAGTACCCCCCTTGTTTACAGAGGAGACGATTGTGGAAACACAGCGAGGATTGCACAGACAACTCTTCGACGACAAGCACAGGCTGGAACTGGAACTGACGCCAGAAGTCACGGGCTCGGTGCTGGTGCATCTCCCGCAGTGTGAAGTCACCCCTGAACATGTCTTCTTCTTCTTCGACACCTTCCAGTTTCCTGGATGCCAGGAAGGAGGAGTTATATGCTGTCTGATGTATTTGGACTTTGGGTTTGCTGTCGTCGACTTCACCTCTTCTGAAGGTGATAACAAGATGATTGTGTGTGTGTGTGTGTGTGTGTGTGTGTGTGTGTGTGTGTATAGATCTTTTTATCGATTGAAACCCCAAATCAAAGCTAAGATAACCAATGAATTACAGCAATCACATGTCTGAAAAAAAATCGTCTTTTTAATTATCAGTTGTTTATTGGTAATATGAAAATCATTGGAAACAGTTCAATTCAATTTCTTCATTCTTATTTCGACTTTCTTTCCTTCTTTCTTTCACTTTGTATTTAAATATAAGAAACAATATATCAAGCTTTTTTTTCTCAACTGACATCTGTTTTCAAACATGAGGAATCTTTTTCAAGCCTTTCTTTTTTTTACCATGCTGTTTGTGAATTAAAAATGATTTGGAATATTTATTTCACTGTTTCTCCCCTTCTTTTCCTTCTTTCCTTTATTTTCTTTCATTCTTTCTTCCCAGCCCTAACCATGTAAGACGTGTTGGTTCCAAAACTGCTTGATGTCAGTTGGCTCTGACCAACCAATTTGTTGCAGCCGCAGAAGCAGTTATCGCTCAAGGTGCCCACGAAATCCAGAAAGGAAAGCTGGTCACCGTGGAATCTTGGTACTACCCCTTCCACAGCGACCTGCTGCAAAAGTATTTGTTGCCGGAGAGCTCTGCCTCCGCCCGTCCTCTCGTGGGGGTCCTGGCCGGCTCTGACGATCAGGAAGACCGGAGTCTGGGCGCCAGCTCGCCGATTCAAGAGACGCAGAAAAAGGTGAAGACCTCGGCGGAGATGCCGCGCGTAAGTGTCCTCAAACCATGGCGATCGAAAACGAACAGCTCACAAAGCAGATCCATCAGTTGAAGAACCGGAAGGAAGTTCGATTTCCGGTTCCGGGTTATCAGTGGGCATTGTTGAAGGATCGTTTGGACCCGCTCGTGGCACGTGATCTGCAGTATCTGGGCAAAGAGGAGGTGGTTGTTTTCTCAGGGACGGAGGAGGAATGGCAAGACGTGCGTCTGCAACTTCTGATGCTAGAACAGGTGACAGTGAATGTCATTGGGCTTCCGTTACCAAGCATTGTTCTGGAATGTCCGCTTGGCTTGCCATGTACAGTCCACATCATTCTGTACTCTCTCTCTCTCTCTCTTCTCTCTCTCTGTGGTGTGTGTGTGTGTGTGTGTGTGTGTGTGTGTGTGTGTGTGTGTGTTGCGTGTGAGCGGTCTCTTTCATGGTTGTTGTGGTAACACATCTTTCATTCTGTGTATTGTAGGTCATGTTTGTTTTGATCATTCTCTCTCTCTCTCTCTCTCTCTCTCTCTCTCTCTCTCTCTCTCTTGGTAACAACAGAAGGATCACTTATTCTGTCTGTATGTGATGAGTTTTTTTTCTTCTTTGTAATGGATTTCTTTATTCTTGTTTGTTGTTTCAATCATTTTCATTAGAATTCATCTACGCATCAATGTTAGTGGAGGAACAACTCATCAACTTTTTATTGTATTTGTGAAGATATGTGTGTTTGTTAAAAGTTTTGTAAGTTTTAGTCGCTAGTCATGCTTAATTAGTCCCTTAGCGGGGCAAGGGCCGGATGAAAGAAAGCATGTGTTTGCTTATCTGTTACCCTTGGAAATAAAGATTATCATCATCATCATCATCATCATCTTCTGTCTTTCTGTCTCTCTGTCTGTCTGTCTGTTTGTCTTTCATTCTTTCTGTCTGTCTGTCTGTCTTTCCTTCTGTCTGTCCGTCTGTCTGTCTGTCCGTCTCTATGTCTGTCTGTCTAGCTTTCCTTCTTTCTTTCTATCTGTCTGTCAGTCCCTCGGTCTTTCTTTCACCCATTCTCGTTTTCTTTGTTGTAACAAACAGAATGAATGTATCGGTATGCCAAACATTAGCACACTAATAAACTCGGTCACGTGGTTTGACACGAAGCGACAGGGCGCCATTTGTTTAAGCTGCGAAAATTGTTTTTGATTGATAAATAGGAATATAGGTTTCTGGATTCTGGATTCGACATTAGAAAAGTATTTTTCTTTTTGTTTTTGATTATTCTTTGACAATGCTAGTTACTGGACTTCCAGCGACTGTGGAAACAGCCCTGAGCGCCCTGCTAACCGAGAACACAGTGTCAAGCTGGAACATTGTAGGTGAAGGTAACAATACCGTCGTCGTCCTGCGACTGAAGCCAGCCGTCCCTGTCAAAACAACAATGGCTGATCCCGTCTTCAATTGAGGAGCACAAGTCCAATATTATAGAAAGAAATCGCCCAGCCAGATGCGACGTGATCGGGAACGAACGAAGCAGCAAAATACACGGCTTGAACAGGTTGGTGCAGATAACGGAAACGCGTGTGTAGTAAATCAACTAGCCTTGTTTGACACAGAGGGTGAAGATCGCAGTACACAGTGCACTACACAGGATGTTATTGAACACATGAAGCCCACAGATGTTGACAGCGAGACTGACAGGTCAAATGTTCAAGACAGTCTTCCGCCTTTGTACTCCAGCCAGTCTGAGTGCGACGTTTTTAACCAGGAGATCCAGCACTCTGTCATCGACACAGGCCTCGAGCAGTCTATCGACAGAACAGTGGCAGGCTTTGACATGGATGTGGTGAAAGACTATGTTGGCACTTTGACTGAACGGCAAGTTCAGAGACGTTTGAGAGATAAGCACAGAAACTTAGCATTCCGAAAGATCGTGCTTCATCAGTCAGATGGCGTGGGTGTGTTACTGTGCAAATTGGATGACATCGTTATAGAGTTCGCCTGCGATCCGAGTATGGAAGGCGACTGTCTATTCTGGTTTGTCAGCAGGAACACAAGAACATGCCAGCAGAAGAACGTGTTAAACTAGCCCACCTGCGGAAAGGAAGACATGCCAGCAACACACAACACACAGAGACGCAAGCACGTGCTCTACGGCGGTTGCACGCTTTCCTCGGCCTGGTCCAATTCTACCTGGGATGACTGTCCTCCGCTGAACGGATCGTGCACACGTGTCAGAGACAGTTTGTCGTTCACGACTTTGTCATGTAATGTTTAAAAAAGAAATGCATTGATGTGGTGTCCATGTCAATGACATCTTGTCGCGTTTTGTCAGTTTACATCGCGCCGACTTGCTAAAGGAGCTGTACAGCTTAATAGCAATAACATTTGTTCGTTCTCTCTCTCTCTCTCTCTCTCTCTCTCTCAGATACTTGTGTTCACCTTTGACCCGGCACAGTGCTCTCTCTCTCTCTCTCTCTCTCTCTCTGATACTTGTATCCAACTTTGACCCGGTACAGCGCTATGTAAAACGCACAGTAAACGTTCCGAACACACGTTGACCAACTTTCTCTCGGTTGGTGCGATTTAAGTTATTTCCCTTGCACCTGCCTTTTTTTCAGTGAATCGAGTAGACAGTGGAAGTTGAAGCAGACGACCGTTTTGATTTGGACTTTGGGGGTGAAAAAAGCTTGCTCCATGCGCCTGCATCTACATGTCGGATGATGAGTCTTGTTGATTGCTTTAAAAAAAAATTGTTTTTGTTTGTTTATGTTTTGAATTCAAACACATCTTTTTACATATTATTAAGGAATATCGAACAGTAAGTA
>CM065728.1:77397164-77443294 GCA_033310375.1 Conus canariensis | reverse complement strand
TTTTTTTCAATTAATTTATTTCATTTTATTTTGTTCATTTACTTACACACACACACACACCACACACACACACACACACACACACACACACACACAACACACACACACACACCACACACACACACATGCACGCACACACACACACACCACACACACACACACACACACACACACACACACACAGCACCACCAAGAAACCCCCCCCCCCCTCCCGCCCTCACTTCATACCTAATCTACAGCCACCCCCTTCACCTTTCACATTCCACCACACCCTATGCATGTTCTATACCAATGAACTACCTACCCTCTGATCTACCCCCTACTCCCCCAAAACACACCACACACACACACACACACACAACACACACACACACACACACACACACAACACACCACACACACACACACACACACACAATATCCCCCCCTTTCCCCCTTCCCCCCCAAAAAAAAAAAAAATAAAAAGAAGGGTAGGCCCAGTAGTCGACCCTCCCACCTCCAAACTCCCCCCCCCCCTGTAACACCCCCCTCCCCCCGCTCTTTCCTTGACCCCCCAACCCCCACCCCCACCCCACCCCCCCCCCCCCCCACCCCCGTATCACCAGCATCCCAACCCAAGTACATGATTACACCCGGTCCCTCACTGCAACAACAACTCACTATATATTCCACAAAATCACACACCCACCCACACCACATTAACTTGCAGTAAACACCCCCCCCCCCCCTCCCTTTCCCTTTTTTTTTTTTTTTTTTTTTTCACTGACCACTTCCTTTCCTTTGTCCCCATTGTATCTTGTATCTCATGATCACCCCCTCGACATACAGGTATGCTTGGATGCATGTACATGTGTTTGTCGGGTGTGTGTGTGTGTGTGTGTGTGTGTGTGTGTGTGTGTGTGTGTGTGTGTGTGTGTGTGTGTGTTGTGTGTGTGTGTTTTGTGTGTGTCCCCTTTTTTTTTTTTTTTTTTTCCCCCCCCCCCCCACATTCCCATATATGACCACCATCATCATTACATTATTACCACCACTCATAAGATATAATTTCATCTATAGATACAACCTTTCCACCAACCGAGTCATTTATCATTGCCCCCCCCCCCCCCCCCCCAAAGTTGCTGTTGTTGTTGTTGGTGGTGGTGGTGGTGGTGGTGGTGTTCTGTTTTTTTTTTTTTTTTTTTTTTTTTTTTTTTTTAAACTCAACTGGCATTATCATGCCAATGCCATCATGCTATTTCACTTATGGCAATGAACAACATCCTATAGCACTGTTTACCCCACTCAAGACAATGACCAATTATCCATTATTCTTCATCCCTTTTTTTTTTTTTTCCAACTGGCATTACTACATCAATGCCATGACATTATTTCACTTATAACGACTGCCACCCCCCTACAGTACTGTAGATCTCATCACAGCTATCAACATCCATCAGTCTTTATAATCATTTCCTTTACTCCACCACTGGCATTATCACACTTACTAATGCACTCTCCTACTCCTTTTACAAAAATGACCATCATCCAACACCACTATGACCATACCTACACCTTTACCATCATCATCATCCACCCATCTTTAAACACCTGCCCCATTCCCCACCGACACTTTACACCATGCCACAACATCATCCCACTTATACCAACAATTATCATCATCCTACAGTATCTCCAATGAAACATGACCATCACCCACCAGTCATCTACCCCAACCCCCCTCCACCCACTTTCTCAACCTGCAATATTATACCAATGCCACCTTATTATTCCACTTACCTCAGTGACTATCATCCTACAGTACCATTGATCTCACCCATGCCAGTGAGCATCACCCACAGGTCATTGGTATTTTCCTATGCCCCCCCCCCCCCCCCCACCTTGCACCATTGCACCATCACCACTGCATTTTTCCACTTGTATAACAATGGTCACCACCTTGGTACTACTGATTTAAAATTATTACCATTATCAGTCACTGAAAATACTCCCATCCAGTGAATACCTTCACACTGCACTATATGGAAATGAAGAAGCTGACCAACTGACAAAGGAAGGACAGCAGCCCCAACTGTAAAAGGTAGTCTCCTTGGAATAAATCTAAAATATTTCCAAGGAGACAAATAGGAAGATGACTTGAGCAGCACCCAGACTTCAACAAGAGGGATGCATACTACCGGACGCCCAAATCAGACCAAGTGAACATTGTTGGACTGAGGATAAGGCTCCCCTGACCTCAACATGACAGGTCCACTATACTCCACACCTGTGAGTCTTTCAAACCATCAATGCAGTGCAGCCCCAGAGACAGCGGAGCATTCCCAGCTTGGCCCAAAGTGGAAACCTGGCCTGCCAACTCACCAATGAGTGCAAAACCATACTGACCACTGGAGGGTCTTCACCATACAGCAGCCTCCGTCACTACCTCCAGGATTCCGACCTAAGTAAACGAAGAAGACCATCATTGTGATACTGAGAACCGGGCACTCCAGACTATGACATAACATCTCTGCAATACTCCCACCCTGGCGGGTCTGCAATTAATCCATGCAGCCCCAATGACGGTGGAACAGTCCCAACAACACCAAAAGAAGAATCCTGGCCTGCCAACACACTGATGAATGCAAAACCTTATTGACCACTGGAGGGCCTTCACCATACAGAAGCCCTTGCCAGTACCTCCACCATTCCTGCCTAAGGGAACGGAGAAGAATCTCTTCCTACACTACCGTTGATCTCATATGATCATCACCCATCAGAGACTGATTAATGATAATAATTTTTACCCCTCTTTGTGTGTGTGTGTGTGTGTGTGTGTGTGTGTGTGTGTGTGTGTGTGTGTGTGTGTGTGTGTGTGTGTGTGTGTGTGTATGAATATGTGTGTAAAAAATTTTCCACAGTTAGTCTCACTATGATCACACGATCTTAACTCACCTAGAACATTGTTTACATGTGTTCCCCCCCCCCGCCCCCTGTGTGTGTGTGTGTGTGTGTGTGTGTGTGTGTGTGTGTGTGTGTGTGTGTGTGTGTGTGTGTGTGTGTGTGTGTGTGTGTGTGTGTGTGTTGTGTGCAACACATGATACCCTGTTTTTCATTGATCACTGCTATCTTCTCTCAACAAACAGCAGCATATTGATGCCAACACATTATTTCACCTGTTACAATGAACATCATCCCACAGCATTGTTTACTTTTTTAAACAACACAATTAATATGAACCTCCCAACCTCCCACCCCCCACCCCATAGTGGATGAAGAGATATGAGCTCTCCTTCTCTTGCCCCCCTTCCTCCCCCCCCCCCCCCCCACACACACACATTACCCTCCTCCCTTTTTTTTTTTTTTCTCTCTCTCTCTCTCACCCCCCCCCCCCCCTCCCAATCATACCTTATCACCCATTTATCTTCCATCCCCTTCCCTCCCTCATTAACATTACCCACACACCTTTCACAACTACCCACACATAACTACCACCACCTCTTTCATCACCCAGCGAAATCATTTATTTTATTCACCTAAACTTTTTTATTTATCTATTTATTTATTTTTTATTTTTTTTATTTATTTTTTTATTATTTTTTTTTTAAAGTTTCTTCTGTTCATGTACTTATTTACCCCTTCTATATATAATTTAATTTTTTTTTTCCCAGTTTGCACCCCCCCCCCCCTCCCCCTTACCATTATTATCAATCCACCATTATCACAACCGTCACAAAGATATCACACCACCCCACTAAACTAGACACACAACCCTATCGTATCACACAATCCCCCCCTCCCCCCACGAACCCCCCCCCCCCTCCTTTTCCTCTCCCATAATCCCCCTTGTCATTTCCGCCTAGCGGCTATTCTCCCCACCACATGGACTAACAACAGATGAGTCATTTTCGTTCTTTGTTTGTACTGTCTTAAATGTTAAATGTGATTTATTTTTTCGCCTGAAGAAGACCCAAGTGGTTGAAATGCATCGTGTCTTGTCATGTGCTTTGTTTGTCAATGTCATTGGCGGTAACTAACACCCTCTCTTTCTAAATTTTGCTTCGTTCTCCGCCGTCAGTCACTCCATTTTGAAAAAAGTAAATATTATAGTCCAGCATGGTTATGAAACAGTCCTGCTAAAACACATGCTGTGTACAGTGTAGTAGGAAAACGGATAAAACTTGATCAACAAACATACACTGTTCTGCCAAGTATAATGCACTTTTTTACGGTAGGACAGATCAATGAAAGAGATACAGTTTGTTCTGTGACTGTTTAAACAGAAAAATAAAGACAAAATATTGAATTTTGTGGTGAGATTGTTTGAACAATTGCACAAAAATGTTAAAATTATGATGTGATGTTCCTCCATCGTAGATTTACTTAAAAGAAAACAGTTACAAACCAAATGCAAAAAGAAGAATTAAACTATCTTTGAAAATGTTGTAGTTTTAGGGAACTGAAAAAGTATGTCTGTCAGCCATTTTGAATCGTTTCCATGGCAACTGGTGGTTTGAGACCCACAACTGACATATTTTTGATTGATGCTTGATCATTTCCCATGAAAAGAAATCATCAACATTTTAAATGATTTTGGTCAAAAATTGGGTGCCGTGTCTGGCCTTGAGGTTAGTGTAGACAAAATCACAAACCTAACTGCACGAGAAGAAACGGAACAGCAACAAAACGAACCCGATGATCAAACCAAGAAAAAAAAAATTAAGGCCACTTTTGAACAATTAGAAGGTATGCAATCAAGTGGCACAACCATGTCACGGGATCAGACAGGCGTTTCCATGCTTCTGCGACACGCTTCACTGCACGGGTTGGTGTTAGTCAATAATCACTCAGGAAATGCTGACTCCTTTTTTTTCTGGCACAGCAGCAGCAGCCAGAGAAGAACGGTATCAGAAAGACCTTTACACAGATCAGAAGGGAAATCGTCAACTTCCTTTCAGAAAACGTAGTTATTGGTGAAGGCAGATATGCTGTGTATCTGCCCGACATTGTCACAGACTCTCCTTCATGGGAGGCTTATTGGAACGATCTGAATCAGTACGGCACTTGGGGAGATAACACAGCGCCCATCGGTGCTGCTCACCTGTATTAAATGACAGTGTGATCTGAATCAGTACGGCACTCGGGGAGATAACACAGCTCCCATCGGTGCCGCTCACCTGTATTAAATGAGTTTGCATTGTCAGTAGCTTGGATGGCTCTGAACCACTTTTAACAGAGGCTGCAAGTGGAATTTCATCATTTGATGTGCACCTGGGGCATATCAGCGAAATGCACTATGTCACGCTGCAGCCTCAGCATTCCTTATGTGAGTGTGGTGGAGCACTCGCTGACGATGTTAATTGTATGGGTGTCAGTAATTGCTGCAATGAACGAGCTTCTAGTAATGTAGCGAACATACCTTGTTCCTCCGAGGATCCATGTGACAAAGATGTCATTGCGCATGTCATATTTTGCAAGGAAAGAGGGGAACAAATGCAATCCTATGGCAATTCCTTCCAGCAATTCTTGTCGGATGTCTTCCCTTGTTCTGGGACAGCTGCTGACCACAGCCAGCGTGACTTATTTCCTTTAGTCATCGATCATTCACGCGATGGATTATTTCTATATCTACTGACCACAGCCAGCGTGACTTAGTTCCTTTAGCCATCGATCATTCACACGATGGATTATTTCTATATCTACTGACCACAGCCAGCGTGACTTATTTCCTTTAGTCATCGATCATTCACACGATGGATTATTTCTATATCTACTGACCACAGCCAGCGTGACTTAGTTCCTTTAGCCATCGATCATTCACACGATGGATTATTTCTATACCTACTGACCACAGCCAGCGTGACTTAGTTCCTTTAGCCATCGATCATTCACACGATGGATTATTTCTATATCTACTGACCACAGCCAGCGTGACTTAGTTCCTTTAGCCATCGATCATTCACACGATGGATTATTTCTTTTCATACTGACCACAGCCAGCGTGACTTAGTTCCTTTAGCCATCGATCATTCACACGATGGATTATTTCTATACCTACTGACCACAGCCAGCGTGACTTAGTTCCTTTAGCCATCGATCATTCACACGATGGATTATTTCTATACCTACTGACCACAGCCAGCGTGACTTAGTTCCTTTAGCCATCGATCATTCACACGATGGATTGTTTCTATACATACTGACCACAGCCAGCGTGACTTAGTTCCTTTAGCCATCGATCATTCACACGATGGATTATTTCTATACATACTGACCACAGCCAGCGTGACTTTACTGCTGTACTCTTTACTACTTTATTCTTTACTCTTGGACAATCTAGAAATAGGTGATGTACACTAAGAGCCCCCCCCCCCCCCCCCCAACACACACACACACACAAGTAACATTTTTACTGTATTTGGTTCGAAGTGAATTTAAACGCATCCTATGAATTAAAGTTACTACCTATCTAGATGTCATGCTTTTGAATTTGTCTAATTGAGTCTTTGGGTAGATGTCGGGATTTGGTTGTATACAACTGCCATAATATCGGCGAACTGTGTCTTCTAATAACCTCCTGGAACTGTTAAAGGATGCTTTATTAATTATAGTATATAACATTCGATAGTTCTAACGGAATGTTCAGTGCAGTTGTTCCTTCAATATTGCGAGCTGCTCGGATCAACTTTCTCATTTGCTGAAATTCCACAATGTGAGGACACCCGAAAGAAAGTCACATTTATTTTTTCATGGCTAGATGTGTCACGTAATTGATTTCTGTAATTGTCTTACAACGAATCTTTGGATATAAAGACTTTAAGGCAGAAAGGGTTGACTTTGAATCACTGCATAGTAAAAGTTGACAATTTTCTATGGAAGAATTTAAAACATACTTTAGACATTAGAATAGCAACTAATTCTGCAGTAAAGATTGACAAGGGTTTGCCAAGATAGTATAATTCTTCCACTTTTGATTTTGGTATTATAAAAGCTGCTGAGGCTTTATGGTCATCTAACTCTTAGTCATCTGTAAAAGAATTGAAGATGGTCCTTATATTGATTTTCCAAATGAGAATTTACATGATTTTTATAAAAGATATGGCGGATCGTTTTTGTTCAGTTCAGTATAGTTTGTGTATAATTTGCTTTGGTTTGTCCCCATTTGGGAATGGGTGGAAAGGACGGATTGACCGCCATTTTACTTTGGTTTTTTATTTTATTTTTTTTTTTTTTAGAAGAGTAGATGTGTGTGATTGAATAGATTTAGTTGATTTGATGTCTTTTGCTCTTTGAGCAAAATCTGTCTTTGATTTTAGAGATACTTCATTAAAAAAAAAAAGTTTTTGTGCAGAAACTTTTTTTTTATGTGAAAGGTTCTTTAAAATAAATTTGGTGGAGGACACTTTCGAAACTCGTTCAAAGGTAAAATTCCAATTTTATAGTATGTCCCAATGTTACATGTGTGTGTGGGAACTCCCAGAGCAGGTTTATGCTTTGCAGTCTACACTTTGTAACTTATTCAGTAGGTGCGGTGGAGCGCTGAAAAAAGAATTCTCGAGCATAAATCAATGTAAACTGCACAAGAGCAGAAGATAGGAGTGTTAAACTCTCTTTATCTTGTCCCCATTTTTGTTTGCTTATGATCTTTAGAAAGTTTAAACTTTTTCTTGCTTTATTCAAAATATATTCAACATATTGGGTGCATGAAAGTTTTGATGTTAGATACACTCCTAAGATTTTAACAGATGTGACATATTGTAAGACCGACCAATTCAGGATGAATTGTGGAAGTTTGTCTGGGTCATATGGTGTAGTGTGTGTGTGTGTGTGTGTGTGTGTGTGTGTGTGTGTGTGTGTGTGTGTGTGTGTGTGTGTGTGTGTGTGTGTGTGTGCGTGCGTGTGTGCGTGCGTGCGTGCGTGCGCGTGTGCGCGTGTTGGCATTAGTGTTACTGTGTGTTGTTTTCCATGACTTTGCCGCTGTAATCAATCCATATTTGTAGCCCCGTCACAAGGGCTTTATAGCTAATGAAAGTAAACTACCAAAGTGTCAAAAGTGTCCCCCTCTCCTTCACATTCTTTATACATAACCATGTGATGATTATACAAGTCAACATGATATGAACGGTTTTGTTTTGCTTTTCTGCTGCATTTTCAGATTTGCCGCAAAGATATCTGTTTGTCACCCCCCCCCCCCCCTCCTTTTTTTGTACTCCCAGTTCTTATACAACAGGGAGTACTTTAGAATGGGAACGAAGAAATGCTGTCTGTGTGTCTGTCTGTCTGTGTGTCTGTCTGTGTGTCCGTGGTCAAAATGTGTTCCACTCGCTCCAGACAAAACTACTGGGCCGATCTTTCTGAAAATTTGTAGGTATGTTCATTATGGGCCACGGATGATGCCTGATGTTTTAGTTTACCGCTATAGCCGTTACTAACGGCTGTAACGGCCTGTAACGTTTTTACTTCTTTATGGAATATCTCAGAAAGTATTTGGCCAAATTATAAGCGGTTTGGATGATCTTGTGACAAATCGGACCCTCTGTCCATATGTAGGTGATGTAATGCTGAAAATGGATTAAACAATCGTTAAAAACCGTTATTATGCCGTTATTTCTTATATATAGGTGGATTTCAATGAAATTTGGTATATAGAAAAGTTGTCACACACAAATGGCACTTCTATGTAGGGTTTCAACATTTGACCGTTAAAAACCGTTATTCTTGACATATTGTCCGTTTTAGATGAAATTTAGCCCAGTGAGGACTAAAATACCAGTTTCAATGAAAGAAAGAATAGCAGAACACAGACGTGACGTCAAGTTCCAAAGAGAAAAGCCAATAATGCGACATTTCCTTCAGCATTCAGTGGGAGACCTTGCTGTGTTGGCAGTGTTGGCAAAAGTTTACGGTGAAAGCAAAAGCTTCAGACTTACTACTGAAGAAAAATGGATAAGGACATTAGATACTAGGATGCCGAATGGATGTAATGTTAAGACAAATTTGTAACAACCCTATCCAGATTTACCTACGAACAACATTGATGATGATTTGCAGAAATTTATATATATATATATATATATATATATATATATATATATTTTTTTTTTTTTTTTTTTTTTTTTTTTTTTTTTTCCAGATGACAGTTCTTGTATGCCATGCACAGTCACAGACAGGACTATGGTCACATTATTCTATGGTTTCATTTTCATTGTGATTTATGGAGCGTATTGTTATGTTTTTGAAGTACATTGGTTACAGTATAACTACACACACACACACACACACACACACACACACACACACACACACATACACACACGCGCGCGCGCGCGCGCGCGCGCGCGTACACACGCACACACCCACCCACACACACACAACTTGCACCCCCCTCCCTCCTTTCTTTTTTTTTCCTTGTTGATGACATCACATATTATGATGTCAGAACTTGCGTATTATATTTATGACGTCAATTTTTTTGCTCTGACCAGTTGCCAAAGATGGACATCACGTAGTTGCATTGTTTTTTTTCTCTTGAAAAAGGCCATGTGGCCGAAAATTAGATGAGTGGCATTGTGATTTTTCTAGATTATTTTATAACTTCCTATGACATGTTTAATGCTATTAATATATCCTGCAGTCTTTGTGTGAATGAACGAATCGAGTCTGGCCATCTGCCTCAAGTATTCCATATAAACTCACTTTTTGAAGTAAGAAATGGAAAAGTATAAAGAAAAACATACAAGTTATAGAGAAGTATAAATGGCAAGATGAATATGCTAAGACTTTCTTTGATCTAATGAATAGTCAACATGCTTTGTCAATGCTAGAGAATGCAGTTACTCTGATCGATGATGACATTAACGCCGCTTTGAATATATTTAATGCTTGTATAAAAGATCAAGCGGAGTGCATGAGGAAACAAATAAGAATAAATGACACTCTGAACAATGATGATTGGTTTGATCATGAATGTTATAAAACCAAGAGAGACGTGAAACAACTTTTAAGAATATCTAGAAAATACATTGCACGATAAAGACAGAGACGTTTACTGTAAAGCTCGAAGGGAGTATAAGAATCTTTTAAAGAGGAAGGACAACGAGTATAATTCTTCTTTGTTATGCAATTTAGTTACCTCAGTTAAAGATCAGCAAGAGTTTTGGAAACACATGCGCAGAATATCAGTTAGGAAAAGTAGTACGCATAACAATATCTCTGTCAGCGATTGGGATAGGCATTTCAGAGATCTTCTCGAAAAAGATGCTGAAGAAGACGCAGAAGAAATAAAAGATGAGAGAACTTTTCTCGATTCTGATAGCGATGCAGGGTTCCTTGACAGTATAATAACTAGAACAGAAGTGATCTCAGCAATAAAAAAAACTCAAGAACAAAAAAGCTGCAGACCCTGGTGGCATTGTTGGAGAATTACTCAAAAATGCCGGAAATATTGTAATTGATTTCTTCGTCAGATTTTTCAATGTACTTTTTGACAAAGGGATATTCCCTGATAGCTGGACTGAATCGATTATATTGCCATTATTTAAGAAAGGTGAAGTCAATGATCCAAGTAATTACAGGGGCATATCACTTAGTGATATAAGTAGTAAATTATATAGCTCTATGATTAACTGTAGACTGCAAAAAATGGGTGGAATTTAATAATAGCACGGGTGAATGGCAAGCAGGTTTTTAAAAAGGGTTATTCAACTATTGATCAGATGTTTACCCTTTTGGCTATTGTACAAAAACAGTTTTCATGGAATCGCAAATTATATGTGAGGAGGTCCATACATCCCTAAGAGAAACTGTAAAACCCATACAGCAGTCAGACAGCAGTTTACCACCGCTTTCTGTCCTCACCGACATTGTGAACCACATCCTGACCAACAACGTCTTCACATTTAATGAAAGAATCTACAAGCAAACCATGGGCACTGCTATGGGGACACCCATGGCACCTTCTATCGCCAATGTTTTCATGGCCTGCTTGGAGCAACGGTTGCTGACAACATCACCATGGGTCTTGGATCCAAAACTGTGGCGTCGCTTTATAGATGACATTGCCCTCCTCTGGCTACATGGTGAACAGCAGCTGCAAGATTTCATTCAGTGGCTGAATTCTCAACACCGCACCATTAAGTTCACAGCAAATTATGGTACAGTCAACATTCCCTTTCTAGATGTCAACCTCTCCATCCAGGATGGGCACATCAGCACGGACCTCTACATCAAGGACACAGATGCACATATGACGTTACCCTTCAACTCATGCCACCCTCGTAACTGTGTGCGGAGCATTCCCTACAGTCAAGCCCTTCGCATCAGGCGTATCTGTTCAACAGCAACAACATTTCGTCAAAGATGCCACGAACTGGCTGATAGGCTGGCAAGAAGAGGGTATCCCAAAGCCTTGGTGGAGGCATCCATTGCCAAAGTGTCATCCATTGCACGTGAAGAAACGCTCAGTTACAAACAGCATGGTGCCACAGGGAAGAGAACCCCATACATAGTAACCCACAACCCTGCCAACCCACCACTAGCCAAGTGGTTGAAACAAGCCATGCCCACCCTACACACCAGCAGGCGAATGTTAGCGGCGTCCCCTGCACCACCTGTGGTGGGAGAAAGGAACTGTGTAAACCTCAAACGTCTGCTGATGCCCTCCAAGATCCCCCCTACCCAGCACCAGTCAGGTCAGGCCTCACATGGCAGTTTTCATTGTAAAACAGGCAGAAAATGCATTATATGTAAAAATCATCTCCTACAGACATCCACCTTTACAAGTGTTCGTACCAAACTGCAGTTCACTATCAATGATTATCTCACTTGCCAGTCATCAAACATGATTTATCTCATTGACTGTCTTAAATGTCATAATATGCAGTATGTAGGGGAAACTGGCAAAACTTTACAGCAGAGATTTTACAAGCACAGATCAGACATCAACACCAAAAAACAAACACTAGTAGCAAGACATTTCAACAGTCCTGAACATACGATTGAACACCTGACATGTACTGCTATCGAACAGATCCGAAAAACAGATGAAACCTGCCGCAAACGAAGAGAAAAATACTGGTGCTACAAATTGCGAACAATCTTTCCTGATGGACTGAATGTGTCAGACTGGGAGTGAAGGAACACACAGCTTATTGTCTGTGTCCCAGACTCACAAAGACTATCAACACTTACATCTCATACCTGTATGGATTGCTGCTAACGTCCACGTGCATTGCTTCATTCTACTGTTTCTCATTTGAATTCAGTCCTCTCTCTAGATGTCTTAAACTACCCTAATTTTTTGCTTTTTCTGGTCTCTGCTTTAATTCCTTGACTTCAGCTTCCAGCAGCTAACAAAATATTCCTATTTGTTACCCCCACCCCCCACCCCCAAGCACACACACTAGTGTGTGTGTGTGTGTGTGCATGCGTGCGTGTGTGTGTGCATGTGCGTGTATGTGTGTGCGGGTGTGTGTGTGTGTGTGTGTGTGTGTGTGTGAGTGTGTGTGTGTGTGTGTGTGTGTGTGTGTGTGTGTGTGTGTGTGTGTGTGTGTGTGTGTGTGAGACCCCTGTACCCGCCCTCCATTCTTGCCATTTGCCTCCAACAGTTCCAGCTTTCTTTCTCACCTCATATATCACTTGTTCATCTTCACTCACCATTCTGTCCCATACCCCCTATTTCCCTTATGTGATCTTCTTCTTATACATACGTGCATGCACGCAGGCGCTCACACAGCGCGCGCAGTCGCGCACACGCAGGCACTCACGCACGCACACGCGCGTGCATGCGCTCTCACATACATTTCTCCCTTCCCCTCTCTTGCCAGGTCTTCTACTCTGTTTCCACCTCAGGCCACACCTCTAGCCCCCATCCTATCCTCCTCCCTCCGCCCCCTTCCCATCTCACCCTTCACTTTCAATTTCCTTTCTACCCTCCCGTATCTATTTATTTGCTCATGTCAATGGTGGAGAGAGAGGGTGATGGTAATGATTATTGTTAGTATGATTACTATGATTGTTGTTGCTTTTATTGTCTCTCCCACTCCCAGCTCATTTCACCACCTTCCCTCCTCTTCCCACCCTTTGCTTTCCACCCTCTACACCCTCACCCTTCCCTCCTATCCCCTTCCCTTCCCTCCCCCCCTTTTTTTTTCCCTGCCGTCCAACCAGTCCCCTTCCGTCCCCCATGCTCCAGTGAACTCCTTTTTTCCAGTGAACTTTGTTCTAAGTGAACTCTTTTCTAGTGAACTTTTTTCAGTGACACAACAACAGTAATCTTAAGTGTTATGTTTGTCAGTTGGCCAGTGTGGCTTGAGAAAGGTTGAAATAAACCGAAATAGTGCCATTATCTCATGGGTGTTTTGTGGCTTCTATTTTTCATCTTCCAAATTATATGTGGCCTTCATTGACTTCGAAAAGGCATTTGATCCCATATCTAGAAATTACTTTGGCCAGTACTTCAAAAGAATGGAATAAAGGGTAAAATGTACCAATGTATCAAGAGCATGTATAATTGTGTAAAAGCAAGGGTCAGGTGTGGTGGTGAATTTACAGATGATATAGTTTGTACAAAAGGTGTAAAGCAAGGAGATGCATGTAGTCCTGTTTTATTTTCCTTGTTTATCAACGAATTAGCACAAGAAATCATAGAGGAGGGAAGACATGGTGCAACACTGTCTCCAGATACAGTTGAATTGTTTATGTTGTTATTGGCAGCTGATATAGCTCTGTTGTCAAAAACACCAGCTGGCCTTCAGACCCAATTGAACAATTTATGTAATGCAGCTTCTAGACTCCAACTTAAAGTAAATATGAAAAAGAGCAATGCCGTGGTATTTAGAAAAGGAGGGCACCTTGCAGCACGAGAGAGATGGTTTTTTTAATGGTGAGCAAATGGCTGTCGTTAACCGTTATAAATATCTTGGTATTCATTTTTCTACCCGACTTAGTTTTGTGGCTGCATGCACAGATCTCGCAAGCAGAGCGAGAAATGCTTTGTTATCAATTCTGCAACGATTGTTCGTACTTAATAATAATTCGCTGCGAGTATTGTTAAAAATGTTTGATACTCGGGTGCAGCCAATTGTTCTCTATGGCGCTGAACTGTGGGGACTGGATACTGCCGCCGTTCATGTTGAAAAAGTTCATTTGTATGCTTTAAAGAAATTTTTAGGAGTCCACATTAAAACACCTAATGATCTTGTTTATGGAGATACTGGACGTCACCCTATTTACATAAATTCAAATGTACAGTGTATCGGATACTGGCTAAAGATATCACGGATGAATGATAACAGATTACCATTAAAAGCTTATAGAATGTTACTCTGGTTGGATTCACGAGGCAAAAGCACATGGGCGTCAAATGTTCGTAAGACTCTATTTCTAAATGGTTTTGGATTTGTGTGGCTAAAGCAGGGTGTGGAAAATGTGAAATATGTTTTGCAATTGTTTCGTCAAAGACTTACTGATAACAGATGGCAAAACTGGCATGAACATGTTCTGGAAAGTGATAGATTTATATGGTACAGATCGTTTAAATCATTTAGTAATTGCGAAACCTATCTTTTACTTGATATTGACAGACATATAAAAAATTACTAAGTTCAGATTTGGTGTCTCAGATATAGCAATGCATCGTCAACGGTATAATGTAGTTTCTGACCGCAATCTGACATGCCCGCTATGTGGAAAGGCAAATGATAATGAAATACACTTTCTGTTTGTCTGTTCTGCTTTCAGTGACCTGCGGCAGGAATATATTCCATGTAAATATTATACAAATCCATGTCAGTTCTGTGTGACTATTAATGGCGAATGAAAATAAAATTATTGTGAGGAATTTATGCATGTATTTATATAAAGCCTTTAAGAGGCGAGCTGTTATGGTTAGCTAACAATTGTATTGACACGCCAATATTACATGGATATGGATATCCTAGTATGGTATTAATATATAGGTCAGTAGATTAGACTTCATGCACATGTGTAGTAGATTGAATTCATCCATTTGAGTATCATTTTATTGCTGTTTTTTTCCCCCCAAAACATTGTAGTAAAACTTTGTGTTGATGTTGTTGTCACACTTACCATGCTGAGTTTTGAATGTAATCTCCCTTCAGAAGGGGCTGTGGCCTATCTGAATAAATTTCATTTCATTTCATTTCTCTCTCTCTCTCTCTCTCTCTCTCTCTCTCTCTCTCTCTCTCTCTCTCTCTCACGCGCGCGTGCATACGCGGGCCTGTGTGTGTATCTGTGTGCGTGTGTGTACGCCTGTATGTGTGTTTGTGCCAGGGCTTGGCGGCTTCAGTCAACAGATACTTTAAAATTGTGAAAATGCACGCACGCACGAACGAGCCCACAGAAACACGTGTATATGCATGCACACCCACACACAGACACAGACACACACACGCACACACACACACACACACACACACACACACACACACACACACTCACACGCACACACACACACACACACACACACACACACACTGGAATAATGGCGCACACCAAGTCAGCTAAGCATTCAATGCTTCACAAGTGGTGGGTGAGACCCTCCTCCCATTTCTTTTCCTATTCATGTATTTACTTGTTTACGCTGCGTAGCATTAACATACCCTTACCCCCTACCCCGCACGCGACGAGGCGTCTCGGCAAACCGGATGTCACGTATTGTACATAATCTAGTCTACGTGCCGAGTCGCTTTGTCGATGAGGCTGAAATTGCGCGCGCGCGCGTGCGCTTGTGTCTGTGTATGTGTCTACGTGCGCGCGTGCGCGCTTGTGTGTGTGTGTGTGTGTGTGTGTGTGTGTGTGTGTGTGTGTGTGTGAACAAGAACAAGAACAAGAACATATTTTATTGCCATATGAAAACCAGAGGTTTTGTGGGGCACAGATGATCAAGTTCAGACATTCAACTAAACTAAACTAATCCCAGCGTTGTCACATCTTGCAACATAACATTAGTAGCAGAAAGAAAAAGCACAGCGTGTATCAGAGTCTGATTAAATTTTCTGTCTCCGAAGAGAAAAACACAACAGGATATACTGGGCAAGTACAGGTTGGAAGCAGTCCAATAACATGAACTCCGAGTGTTTTGTCATGTTAGTCTGTGGTGGAAAATCAGTTTTTATGATCCTTGTCATCAGGTCATAACGTTGTTGGTTAAATAATTTGCAGTCATCGAGAAAATGTAGTTCGTCCTCAACGACGTGGCATGTCGTGCATAATCTGTCTTCTCTGTCAGTGTTGGTATAACGGCCCCTCTCAATTTGGAGGTCATGGGCACTTATTCGTAATCTAGTTAGTGCTCGTCTGCAATCTGTGTCAGTGTTGCTCCAAATAAGCCGCCTGTTTGTATTCGGTAGTAACTGTGGCATAAAATTTGAGCTTGGATGTGCTTTCGTTCTTTTGTTTCTTCCAAAACTCAATATAAAACGTTTCCAGCTTCGCATTGATTAGAAACTTCAGGCGAGTCACACTAAATGTACCCTGATTTTCCCAGACATGCTGTAATCCTATCGTTGACAAGGTTTGTCGTATAAACTTCGTCCATTCGCTTTCTTTGGTGCCCTGAGAGATCATTGACTGATAAATCTGTTGTTGATAAGAGTCTTGGTCTGACTCTAATATGTGTATCCAGAATGCGATAGTCTGGGTTATCACTTTAAAAGTAATCGGGAATCTCTCCAGTTCGCCCCAAACCGGTAATGTCATTGCTTTTCTATGAACTCTTAATAATTGCCTGCAGAATTTAATGTGTGCAGTTTCATATGGGAATTTGTTTGCAAGACAGGTTTTCAACAAATGCTGCATTTTCTTTTCTTGACATATTTCATCTTTGTATTGGTAAGAGGATGGGAACCACGCCTCCGTATTAGTACATTGAAAACCTTTTTTGTTTAAGAACATCAGAAGGCATGATCTTAAGAGTTGCGTCGTATGTAATGTGAAAAAATAATCAACTTAAACTAAACAGCACGAAAGTGACATCTGTAACTGATTGAATATTTATAAATGACTCAGAAGCACGGTGTGTCCCATACCCCTCAGTTGTCTGGTATGGGTCAATTTAAAGTAATTTGCAGGGTTTTTTTTAAGCTGCTTTTGTGAAACATAATCACCTCAGTCCTCCTTAGGTATGACCCCCATTCTTGTCACCTGCTCCCCTAACTTTCCTCGTTCGACCCCATGCCTCTCATCAGCACTCTATCCCCTCTCCTTGCCCCCTCTTCCTCTTTTCTTCTTCTTCTTGGACTTCAAATCGATCTGAATTCAAGACTATCCTAAAGGCAGAAAGCACCATACGAGTATAGGACTACATTTGTTCATCATATTATCATCATCATATCTTTCCGTAATACCCGGACTTTTTCCATATTCAGGGAGAATCTGCCATCATAACACACACACACACACACACACACACACACACACACACACCTTTCTCCTCATAGCGCGAGGTCAACATTGAGCATTCAAACAAAAGATGATGCAGGTATTGAGATTACTAACTTTGATAATGTCAATATTGCTTTATATGGTTCATGTGTTGCTGAAATTGTCCATGGTTATTTCGCAGTCACAGGCTGCAAATTATTTATAAAGATCAACAGAATTGTGTACGACTAGGGTATTTCACTTATGTAAATATACATATATCAGATGTGGTTTAAAAGTACTAACATGGATGATAAGTTAAGTGTGGAGTTTGTTTTTTTTCTTGAATAAGTGTGTAAATTCATCTGGCGATGAAGAGACAGTAAATAAACCACTGAACTGAACTGAACACACACACACAAACACACATGCGCATGCACACATACACACGCACGTACGCGCACGCACACATACACTTATGCGCACACACATACATACATGCTCACACACACACACACACACACAAACACACGCTCTCACATATACACCCAGACATTGCTGCACGCACACCTGGACGCACAGCTGCAAAAACGGTCGCGTGCGCGCGCGCGCTGCACACACACACACAACACACACATTTTTCAAAAAAGAATTCATTAATCGATTATACATTTTATCAAAAAATGTCAATAAACACCCAAAACACCGCAAAAAAATTGTTTCACCGTTTTACAGACTTTGGTTAAACGCTTTCAAAACCAAGTTCATAAAAAACATTCAATGTGTATGCGGGGCTGTTGATAGTTGTACAACACATATTTTGTACTTTTGTCATTTTGAATCAGCTCTATCAAAATTCTGAGAAGATGAATCTAAATGCATTTTCCAAGAACCTGTATTTCTTTTGAACTTTGTTCAGAACTTAATGATAAGTCCAGTCGGCTCGTTTTTATGATTTCTGCATATTTTAGACTGTTTTGTTTTGACTATTGCAGCTTGATTTGTTAATGTTGCTTTTTGCTAAGGATTGTTCTTATGTAGTATTTCCACTAATATTTAACACACACAGGCGCACACACACAAGCTCGCACACACACACACACACACGCAAGCATACTACAAACTCATACACATATACAAGTAAACGCTCACTTCCTGTCTAATATCACTTTAAAGTGAAAAGACGTTAAATCGAAGAACAACAACAACAACACACACACACACACAGACATGCACACACACATACACGCTCTCACATATACACACAGACATTGCTGCACGCACACCTGCACTCACAGCTGCAAAAACGGTCGCGTGCGCGCGCGCGCTGCACACACACACACACACACACACACACACACACACACACACACACACACACAGCGTGAGCGCAAAAGCACAGCACTGACAGCCACGTGAGTAGAAAGATCTTTAATAGAAAGAAGTCACTTTTTGTACTCCCAGTTCTGATATAACAGGGAGTACTTTAGAATGAGAACGAAGAAATGCTGACTGTGGTTCTGTCTGTCTGTGTGTCTGTGTCTGTGTGTCCGTGGTCAAAATGTGTTCCACTCGCTCCAGACAAAACTACTGGGCCGATCTTTCTGAAAATTTGTAGGTATGTTCATTATGGGCCACGGATGATGCCCGATGTTTTAGTTTACCGCTATAGCCGTTACTAACGGCTGTAACGGCCTATAACGGTTTTTCTTCTTTATGGAATATCTCAGGAAGTACTTGGCCAATTTATAAGCGGTTTGGATGATCTCGTGACAAATCGGACCCTCTGTCCATATGTAAGTGATGTAATGCTGAAAATGGATTAAACAATCGTTAAAAACCGTTATTCTGCCGTTATTTCTTATATATAGGTGGATTTTAATGGAATTTGGTATATAGAAAGGTTATCACACACAAATTACACTTCTATATAGGGTTTCAAAATTTGACTGTTAAAAACCGTTATTCTTGACATATTGTCCGATTTGGATGAAA
This sequence comes from Conus canariensis, assembly GCA_033310375.1. Lineage (NCBI taxonomy): Eukaryota > Metazoa > Mollusca > Gastropoda > Neogastropoda > Conidae > Conus > Conus canariensis. The sequence goes on along the minus strand of CM065728.1, from coordinate 77,423,941 downwards.
TTTGATATGTACACAGGCTTTAGCCCAGTGAGGACTAAAATACCGGTTTCAAAAGTGTATATCGGTTATGTAACCGTTAAACCGTTATTTTGCCGTTATGTTTTATATATATATATATATATATATATATATATTGGTGGGTTTTAATGAAATTTTGTATGTAGAAAGGTTATCAGATACAAATGGTTATCACACACAAAAGCGTATTAGAGACAATCTTGACTCTGATTCATGCCAGTCTGTTCTTTTTTATTTGTATGATGGACCTTTGTTTTCCTGTTTTGAACCCGTTAGTGAAAAGCAGATTTTTTATTTGATTGCTCTTTCTCCTGGTAAAAGTTGTATCCTTGACCCTATCCCCACTCCCCTCATGAAACAGTGTGCCTCACATCTGGTGCCGTTGATTACGTCCATTGTGATCAGATTTCTGGCATCTGGTTGTGTCCCTCCACAGTTCAAACATGCTGTTGTCACACCTTTGTTGAAGAAAAGTGGTCTTGACGCAAATGGTATGAAGAATTTTAGACCAGTATCGAATCTTCCATTTCTTTCTAAAATTGAAGCAGCTCCAATCCCATTTGTCAGATAATGGTCTCCTGGAAGTGTGTCAGTCCGCTTATAGGAAAAACCACAGCACAGAAACTGCAGTTCTGAGTGTCTTAGACTGCCTGCTTTGTAAATCAGACGATAAACTGGTCTCCCTTCTAGCATTGCTTGACCTCAGTGCTGCTTTTGATACTCTCGACCACTCTATCCTACTCAAGAGACTCAAGGTTACTTTTGGATTTGACGATATGGTTCTCAAATGGTTCACATCATCTGACAGGACACAGACGGTAATTGTTAATGATGCTAAATCATCCCCTTCTCCTGTTCTGTATGGTGTTTCCCAGGGCTCTGTCCTTGGACCAGTTCTTTTTACCCTTTATTCTCAGCCCTTATCTGACGTTATTTCTGCCCATGGCTGTGACTTCCACAAGTTCGCAGATGACACTGAACTCTCTAAGAGCGCAACCACCAGCGATTTTCAAGGTGCTCAATCAGATATTACCGCATGTTTTAGGGACGTAAAAGTCTGGATGACCAGCAACAAACTCAAGCTGAATAGTGACAAAACTGAGATTATGGCTGTTGGTACCTCCTCTCGTGTCAAGATGGTTAAAGCTGAGTCGGCAGAAATTGATGGTGTTGTTTTACCTTTCAAAGAGTCAGTGAAATATTTAGGTGTCAGCATTGATCAAACGCTCTCTATGCAGAACCAAATATCTAATGTTTGTCGTGCATGCTTCCTGGAATTGCGACGTATTGCTTCTATCCGGTCTTACCTCTCCACACAGGCAACAATCAGATTCATCACCGCCATGGTAATGTCCCGACTAGATTACTGTAACTCTGTGTTAGCAGGACTTCCTTCAGAACAGCTTGCACGATTACAAAGGGTGCAAAACAGTGCAGCTCGGCTTGTTCTCAAAAAGCGTAAAAATGAGCATATTACACCTTTGTTACGTGAACTCCACTGGCTTCCCATCAAATATCGATGGCAGTTCAAAATCGCAGTTTTTGCCTATCGTTTCTTTGATGGGACACTCCCACAGTATCTTTCTGATTCTCTGTCCACCTATCAAACTTCTCGGTCTCTTCGCTCATCTTCTCAAAAACTTCTGAAAATTCCTAGGCGCTCGTTAAAGACAGTCGGTGAGAGAGCATTTAGCTTTAGTGCGCCCACTCTTTGGAATTCTCTTCCTGACAGCTTACGTGACCTGCCTACATTATCTAAATTCAAGTCAGAGTTAAAAACATACTTCTTTAGGAAAGCCTTCTTCAACCATAATATCTGAATGCTGTGTCTATTATTATGACCTGACTTTTTATGTACTGCATGCATAACTGTATTGTTTACGCTTGAACCGATGAACTTGATAAGTGCGCCTGTGTCGGTAGGGGTATGTGTGTGTGTGGTGTGTGTGTGTGTGTGTGTGTGTGTGTGTGTGTGTGTGTACACATGTTAGTGGGAGTGAGTGTGTGCTGAGCGCAATGAGTTGATCCCAAGAATTGCGCTATATAAAATCCATACATTATTATTATTATTTAAATGGCACTTCTATATAGTGTTTCAAAATTTGACTGTTAAAAACCGTTATTCTTGACATATTGTCCGATTTGGATGAAATTTGATATGTACACAGGCTTTAGCCCAGTGAGGACTAAAATACCAGTTTCAAAAGTGTACATCGGTTAAATAACCGTTAAAACCGTTATTTTGCCTTCATTTCTTATCTCACAAAGCACTTGGCCGATTTATAAGCGGTTTGGAAAACTGGGAGTACGTTTATATGCTTCGCATCTTGTTTTTTTTATTTTTTAAATTGGCTAGTTTGCTGGATATTGTGAGCTGTACTCACCTGTTCAGATTTGCCGCAAAGATATGTTTGTCCCCCCCCCCCCCCCCCCCCTCCTTCTTTATAGAATCTCAGTAAGTACTTGGCCGATCTTTCTGTAAATTTGTAGGTATGTTCATTATGGGTCAAGGATGATGCCCGATGTTTTAGTTTACCGTTGCAGCCGTTACTAACGGCTGTAACGGTTTTCCTTCTCCATGGAACATCTCAGAAAGTACTTGGCTGATCTTTTTGAAAATTAGCAGGTATGTTCATTATGGGTCACAGATGATGCCCGATGTTTTAGTTTACCCCGTTATAGCCGTTACTAACGGTTATAACAGCCTGTATCAGTTTTTCTTCTTTATGGAATATCTCAAAAAGTACTTGGCCGATCTTTCTGAAAATTTATAGGTATGGTCATTATGGGTCACGGATGATGCCCGATGTTTTAGTTTACCGTTACAGCCGTTACTAACGGCTGTAGCGGCCTGTAACGGTTTTTCTTCTTTATAGAATATCTCAAAAAGTACTTGGCCGATCTTTTTGTAAATTTGTAGGCATGTTCATTATGGGTCACGAATGATGCCCGATGTTTTAGTTTACCATATATACTATTACTAACGGCTGTTACGGAATGTAACGGTTTTTCTTCTTCATGGAATACCTCAGAAAGTACTTGGCTGATTGTCACGTGGGTGAAGTCACGTGGTAATTGTTCAAGGGAAACGCTATGATCAATCCCAACTCAATCGCGCTAACCACACAAACACCACATCCAAACACGGAAATACGAGTACAAAAAACTGATACTTTACTGTCCCAAAAAACATAGATGTTCACACCATGTTTACATACATATATAAGGACGGGTATACACCTAAAGTAACCCCGTTGGGCTGTGAATGAATGAAAGGGACACACACACACACACACACACACACACACACACACACACACACACGCACACACACAATAATAATCGAATACTCTCTCAACCGACGCTAACGTCCCGGCCGGATTCTGGGTGGGGCCAGAAGGTGAGGTGGGGCCAGAAGGTGAGGTGGAGCTGGAATGCAGTCAAAGGGGTCAAGGAAGATTTATGAAAAAAAGGGAATGCTTGCCGAAATCTGATCCTCCCAAAAAAAAAAAAAAAAAAAAAAAAAAAAAAAAAAAAAGGGGTGATCAGAGTTGCCAAGCAGTAAATCGAAGAAAACAGCCTGTGGGATGAGACGGGATTACGGTTCTTCAGGAGAAATTTTAGCACCGGATCATTCAAGAAAGGCCACAAAAAAAAAAAAAAAAAAAAAAAAAAAAAAAAAAAACCCAAAGGGGAGCGTCTTGGGCAATACCCTAAGAATGGGGTAGTGTACTGGGGGAGTTCAACTGCTAAGGACTAATTAAACATCCCACATTAATTTCACCCTTTTTTTTTTTTACCGCTAACAGACAAAGGAACAGTTCACCACAGAAAGGTAGATAAACAGTGCATGGTTAAACTTGGCGTGATAGATAAACTGGAACCCTGCACAAAAAAACGCACCATACAGCGGCGACAACCCTGGAAAGCAAATATCCTTTATACGTGGAAATACAAAACAAAACATTCATGTTAGGCAAGCATAACTATAGTAGAATTATAAAGCGCTCTGCTGACAAAATTGATGCAATGCCTGTCCTTTATCTCTGCAATAATTAAACGTGGATGCCAGACTTACGGACCGACCCCCCAAAGCCTCAACCGTGAGACAGTCCTGCGCGGGTCCGGCAAAGGGAGAGCGCGTCTGCACCGTCGGATACACACCACGTCGCAGACAGGATAGCGTCCTATCTCCTTCCAAGGAGACACAGTTACACACAACGACGAGGGCACGAAGGTTCGAGGGTGAAGGCGAGATGCACTCAAACCAGGCACACAGGCGTGGCGGCCGTCCAACACCTGTATGCAGCAGGTAGAGCAGTGGCACCAGCGACCCACGAAGCTGTAGGGGTAGAGAGTGGGGTCGCCGGCGCAACACAATATGAAATCAGGGTGAAGGTCCTCTCTCCCAAGATGGCGCACGGCGGACTGGTGCGTCCTCGCTCCGGCCCAGGGGCAAGGTCCTTGCGGGTTCCCGGGAGAGGGGCGAGGAGGAGAAAGGGCTGAAGATTGCAAGAGGAATGGGGAGGGATGATGGGGGCGACGAAGAAGATGAAGGAGGCAGCGCGGTCAAGCCGCGGTCGCAGCAACAGCCGCAGTACCGATGGCGGCAACAGCAGAAACCGGAAAGGCGGCGAGACCGGCAACAGCTGCAAGGTCGGCGGCAGCAGCAGCGGCACACAGGTAAGTCAGCCACTGGTGAGGGAAAGGAGGAAAAAAAAAACAAGTCCTGGAAAACACACAAAAGACGGTTTCCACTATAAAACAGGTGCAAAGCAAAAACCCGTAAACACAGACATCCATTACAGAGAGTAACAAGGACAGGCACGGAACACACTGGCAGAGCACTTGCTAATTTCAGTTCTCAAATAGTATTAAATACAAAATCTCCCCGGTTCAGACACTTTGCCTACATACATATTTCCAATAAACGTTCACAACCGTTTATGTCAAACACCCGGGGTTGGCTCTCCTGAGCTATGTAAAAAAAAAAAACGAATCACCTCCCTCGGAACGACTCTCCTTTTCGGAAACAAAAGCCGGAAACGTTAACGGCGCCACATAAACTTATGGGCGCCCTAAATATTTACAAGAATGACAACAAAAATGGAAAAGAAAAAGGCCAAGTCTTGCCCAAGCGCACTCACAAGTAACGACCACCAACACACAAAACACGTGTGGCAAGACACTTGACCCGGAATGTGGTACAGGCACGCGACAACACGTAGATCACAACACTACATATTTGGAGGGGAAAATGAATAACACGCCCTACTGCTGTAAATGTAAAAAAAAAAATGGCCTAGAAGTAAATGAATAATTAAAAGTTGGTGTAAACGAAATGCTAATAAAATGATAAACGAAAATAATTCTCAAACACAACAAAATAAATAATGTAAGAATTAAAGTAATAGCCAGGAGGAAAACCAATTCTTTAAAACAGATTTGGAAATAACTAAATAATAAAAGAAAAACACATATGAACTAACTACGCAACGTACTCACCAACCAGACTTGTGAACGGGACTCCCTGAGGAGCTGGAACAGTAAGCCCTGCACGGCTCGTATCTAAACCCTGGTCAGGGCCTTAAGAATTTAGAAAAACAGGCTTCTGCCTCTAAGTGAATACGAGGATTCACGACTGTGATAACGATCACAGGTATACTACCAAAAAGGGTAACTAGACAAGATGACAGCACTCGTACGGAGTACCACGGTTTGGTTCCACCCAAAGGTGAAAACCTGATGCCGAGAGCCGGGATATATGGATCTCTCCCCCCCCCCCCCCCCCCCAAAAAAAAAAAAAAAAAAAAAAAAAAAAACGCAGTTTCCCTCGAAGGCGAAACAATAGTGGCTCCTCGAGGGATATGGATCCCTCACAAAAATACAATTACCCAGAAAAGACTGCAAGCATACGGCTTGCACCGACACGTTATGCTAACGCCCACTATCCCATCCCAACCTCGACTGCTTCGGTCGGCTTCCAAAAAAAACCTGATCGGCAGGTGAGAGGAAGCTCACTCAGCCTACGTTTAACACCACGTGCAACCTGAGTCCACACGGAAAACAGACAATGCAGGATGGAGGGTGGGTTGCAGAGAGTTTAAAAACTAAAGTAAAACCAAGTTTGTTTGTTTTTTTTTTTAAACATATGACACACTGCCTAAGGCTATCGTTGAACAAAACTAACCCCCTACACAAATTCTTCCCTCTAGACAAAACGGACCTTGAACATGACAGTTGGAGGAAACGGGCAATGCGTGACACTGATCTTTGTTAACATTAGCAGGTGTCATGTGAATGAGAAAAGTGTCATGTGAATGGAAAAGTTTCATGTCAAAGAAAAGAATGTTAAGAGATTTTGTCATTTTTGCGATTGTGGAATGGAACATACGGTTTTGATGCTTTTTTGTATTCATGGAGTGCAACTGCCAGTGATGTGGAAGAGTAGGACGCTGAGTGGATTGTGAAGTGTGTTCACCCAATGTGAGGAAGGGTGGAAGATTATTGTTACTTCAGAGGAGCTCTGGACACAGACATAGGAGGATGTCTGATTGTAACCCTCGTTGGGTTTAAGATAGTTAGGACTAGGATTGTCCTATGCAACCCTGGGTTGGGTGTGCTATATGACTGGACTGGTTTGTCCGATGCAACCCTGGTTTGGGTGTGCTTAACCCTTGGTGGGTGTGATATGCCTGGCGTGGCAAGTTTCACTCAAGTATAGAGTGTAGATGTAGACTGGAAGTCTACTAGGGTAGGCTTGTCGCTTATTCCCTAGAGGGTGAGTACCAGTTGGGGTTGTAAACTGGTTAAAGCAATTACAGTAAAGGTGTAATTGTAATGATAACAGAAGTTTGATAATCATAAAGATTTGATGATATTGCGCTATTTGGGAAAAAGAGAAAGATGAACGTTGAAGGCGAAAAGAGAAGAATTGAAAAATAAATAAATAAAATATTGCTGTATAAAGATTTCTTTCTGTACCCCAACTGTAGGTAGGAATAGGGTGGCTGAACAAAACTCATGTGAGTATTCTATATTGATTTTGGAGTGAATGTGAAAGGAGTTAAAAATGAGCTATGAATAATAAGAGAGAAAGAGAAAGAATAAATAAAATTCATTTTTAGAGGTTAACCCTGGACCTAGGGTTTCGTTACAGAATCCCTCAGCGTCCAGTGGTGTTCCAGACTTGGGGTGTACCAGCCTAGTGAGGGTCCAGGCTGTGGTGGTCCAGAGGTGGTACATCCAAGTGCAAGAAAGCTCCTCGACAAGTCAAGAAGATGACTTGTCTTTACTGTTACTATTTAATATAAAAAGAATTGATAGTGTAACATGTGTGTGAGTGTTTGATTTTTGAAACTTTGAATATTGTGTTATTGTTTGCATGTGGGGAATTATCTTGTAAAGAGAAGAAATAATTGTTGGAAAATGCAGTGAAGAGAAAAGAAGAATTAAGACCCTTTTCTTTATTGAGTAAAGGGAGCGTTTTATAGAAAACTTAATTCAATTGTGTTAGTGCTCCTTTGGGTGAATGGAATGATTGCATGTTGCGTACGAAGTAACCATACTGTGTTTGTGAATGCAAGAGTGTATGTGCACAAACATGGGTGTGTGACAGTGGTGACCCCGACGTGATTCGAACATGCAACCTTCTGATCTGGAGTGAGATCCACTCAGCCCCAAACTGAAAATTGATCTCACCAAAGGTTATTGGCAGATATCGATGTGTGTTGATGATAAAGAAAAAACAGCTTTTCAAACACCATTTGGACTTTTTCATTTTTTGCGAATGCCTTTTGGTTTGCAGAATGCACCGGCAACTTTTGCAAGAATGATGAGACAACTCAGGTTGCATGAAATGTCTGCTGTAAGTTTTTTTTGATAATATTTTGCTGGCTTCACAAACATGGAGTAATCTACTGAGATGTTTGAAAGTGTTTTTGAAAGACTCCGTTCTTTTGGTTTGACAGCAAGGCCATCAAAAATCATGGCGGGTTTTCAAAAACTGGAGTTTTTGGGGCATGCAATTGCTGTGGGTTCGATGCAGCCAGAAAAGAAGAAAATGGAAAAGATTTTGGCAATCAAAACCCCATGTTCAAAGAAACAGGTTCGTTCACTTCTTGGACTCTTATCTTATTACAGGCGTTATGTCCCTCACTTTGCAACTCTCACAGCTCCATTAACTGAGTTGACAAAGGGTTCCAAGCATTTATCTATTGATTGGACTGAAGATTGTCAGAATGCTTTGGAAGCAGTTCAAAATGTTTTGAATTCTTCTCCTGTTTTACTTCTGCCCAACTTAGCGAAAGAGTTTGTCCTCAGTACTGATGCAAGTTCAACAGGAATGGGTGCTGTTCTTTTGCAAGAACATCAAGATTTATTGCATCCAGTACAGTTTGCAAGTAAGAAGTTCACTGATGCACAGTCGAAGTATTCTACTATTGAACGGGAATGCTTAGCGATTGTGTGGGCACTTGCAAAATTTGGGCGTTTCTTGCAAAGCAGGTTTTTTGTCCTGCAGACGATCACAGACCTCTGACGTTTTTGAAGACATCAAAAACAAAGAATAACCGTCTGTTGCGGTGGTCTTTGGCGATCCAGCAATTCAGTTTTAGGGTTGATCCAATTTCAGGGTCCAGCAATGTGATAGCTGATATTTTGTCTCGACAGCAATAAGCAGGGTGTGTGTTTTCAAGTTTTTGCTGTTGAAAGTTGAACTTAAATCTTTGTATTTGAGTAATGGAATATTGTCGTGTGCAATATTGATTACTTGCGGTAGTGATAGTTGATGCATTGATGCTGTTTTTGGATTTTTTTTTTTTTGAAACAATTTTTTTTTATAAATGTACATTTTTCTGTTCGCATGTACTCATGTCATTTTGGGAAAGTATTTTTCAGAATACTGTCAATGGTATATTTTTTTTTGTGAACTCCTATACTCTTCTTTGAAAAAATTTGATGAATCAAATTTTTTTATCGGAGGTTGGGGGGTGTCATGTGAATGAGAAAAGTGTTATGTGAATGGAAAAGTTTCATGTCAAAGAAAAGAGTGTTAAGAGATTTTGTCATTTTTACGATTGTGGAATGGAACACACGGTTTTGATGCTTTTTGTATTCATGGAGTGGAACTGCCAGTGATGTGGAAGAGTAGGACGCTGAGTGGATTGTGAAGTGTGTTCATCCAATGTGAGGAAGGGTGGAAGATTATTGTTACTTCAGAGGAGCTCTGGACACAGACATAGGAGGATGTCTGAATGGTAATCCTCGTTGGGTTTAAGATAGTTAGGACTAGGATTGTCCTATGCAACCCTGGGTTGGGTGTGCTATATGACTGGACTGGTTTGTCCGATGCAACCCTGGTTTGGGTGTGCTTAACCCTTGGTGGGTGTGATATGCCTGGCGTGGCAAGTTTCACTCAAGTATAGAGTGTAGATGTAGACTGGAAGTCTACTAGGGTAGGTTTGTCGCTTATTCCCTAGAGGGTGAGTACCAGTTGGGGTTGTAAACTGGTTAAAGCAATTACAGTAAAGGTGTAATTGTAATGATAACAGAAGTTTGATAATTATAAAGATTTGATGATATTGCGCTTTTGGGAAAAAGAGAAAGATGAACATTGAAGGCGAAAAGAGAAGAATTGAAAAATAAATAAATAAAATATTGTTGTATAAAGATTTCTTTCTGTACCCCAACTGTAGGTAGGAATAGGGTGGCTGAACAAAACTCATGTGAGTATTCTATATTGATTTTGGAGTGAATGTGAAAGGAGTTAAAAATGAGCTATGAATAATAAGAGAGAAAGAGAAAGAATAAATAAAATTCATTTTTAGAGGTTAACCCTGGACCTAGGGTTTCATTACAGAATCCCTCAGCGTCCAGTGGTGTTCCAGACTTGGGGTGTACCAGCCTAGTGAGGGTCCAGGCTGTGGTGGTCCAGAGGTGGTACATCCAAGTGCAAGAAAGCTCCTCGACAAGTCAAGAAGATGACTTGTCTTTACTGTTACTATTTAATATAAAAAGAATTGATAGTGTAACATGTGTGTGAGTGTTTGATTTTTGATAAAACTTTGAATATTGTGTTATTGTTTGCATGTGGGGAATTATCTTGTAAAGAGAAGAAATAATTGTTGGAAAATGCAGTGAAGAGAAAAGAAGAATTAAGACCCTTTTCTTTATTGAGTAAAGGGAGCGTTTTATAGAAAACTTAATTCAATTGTGTTAGTGCTCCTTTGGGTGAATGGAGTGATTGCATGTTGCATACGAAGTAAGCATACTGTGTTTGTGAATGCAAGAGTGTATGTGCACAAACATGGGTGTGTGACAGCAGGTATGTTCATTATGGGTCACGAATAATGCCCGGTGTTTTAGTTTACCGTTATAGCCGTTACTAACGGCTGTAACGGCCTGTAACGGTTGTTTTTCTTCATGGAATGTCTGAGAAAGTACTTGGCTGATGTTTGTGAAAATTAGCAGGTAAGTTCATTATGGGTCACGGATGATGCCCGATGTTTTAGTTTACCGTTATATCCATTACTGTACTGGGGCCAGTCCTTTTTGTGCTGTATGCTAGTCCTGTGTCTGACGTCATCAGTGGTCACGCCATGTCGCATGAGAGCTTTGCTGACGATACTCGGCTTCATGAGTCGGCTCCTAGAGCTGAAATTGACTCACTGATTTCTCGGACATGGGGCTGCATTGCAGACCTGAAGGACTGGATGACAACCAACAAACTACAACTAAACGACGACAAGACGGAACTCATGTTCGTGACAAAACAACCTAACCATCCTTCTCTGCCTTCAACTGTCACTATCAATGACTGTACTGTCTCTGTCTCCACCTCTGTCCGCAGTCTAGGGGTCATTCTTGACCATTCCCTCTCCTTTGAGAAACAGGTTTCAAAATATTTGCAAGATTGCTTATTTAGAACTAAGAAGAATCAGCTCCGTACGTCACCTTCTCTCTACAGATGCTACAAAAACTCTCATTTGTGCATTTGTCTTATCTAGAATAGATTACTGCAACTCACTTTTGGCCGGCCTTCCAAAATACCTGATAGAAAGATTACAGCGAATCCAAAATCATGCAGCCCGAGTTGTCTGTAGAGCAGGAAAAGATGATCACATTTCGCCTCTACTTCACTCTCTTCACTGGCTATCTGTCTCAAACCGTATTTCGTACAAAATCTCAACTCTCACTTTCTCTGCTCTCTTTGAAAATGGACCTTCTTATCTCTCAGATCTCCTTAAAATCTATACCCCCTCTCGACAACTATGCTCCTGTGCTGACGACCGCCTTCTACGAATGACTCGCTTCAGGACTACTACTGGTGAAAGATCTTTCTCTTTTCAAGCTCCAGTGACGTGGAACAGACTGTCAGACTCTCTCAGACATTCAGATTCTATTTCTTCTTTCAAGTCTAAGGGGGGGGGGGGGGGGGGGACAACCCATCTCATAACCGTCTGGGCCTTTTCAAATGTAGTGTATGTGTATGTTTTCTATTATATGTATTTGTTGTATGATTGAACGTTATAGGATTAAGTTTTTGTAGTGATATTGAAAAATAAGTGAATGTCACACTCGTAGGATAAGGATTTGTTAGTTATTGTAGTAATAGTATTTGTAGCTGGGTGTAAGGTGTATTATTGTATATGAGAAGGGTGAATGTAGTATGACTTTGTAAAGCGTTTAGAGAAATTCGTTTGATTAAGCGCTATATAAGAAACCATTATTATTATTATTATTACTAACGGCTGTAACGGCCTGTAACATTTTTTTTCTTTATGGAATATCTCAGAAAGTACTTGGCTGATCTTTGTGAACATTAGCAGGTATGTTCACTATGGGTTACGGATGATGCCCGATGTTTTAGTTTACGTTATACTGTTACTAACGGCTGTAACGGCCTGTAACGCTTTTTCTTCTTTATGGAATATCTCAGAATGTACTTGGCCGATCTTTGTGAAAATTAGCATGTATGTTCATTATGGGTTACGGATGATGCCCGATGTTTTAGTTTACTGTTATAGCCGTTACTAACGGCTGTAACGGCCTGTAACGGTTTTTTCTTCTTTATGGAATATCTCAGAAAGTACTTGGCCGATATTTCTGAAAATTTGTAGGTATGTTCATTATGGGTCACGGATGATGCCCGATGTTTAACCCGTTCGCTGCTTGAAGCTGCTTGAAAATGTTACAAACAAAGGCTTTCCCAGTGCCAGGGAAATCTAATGATTTGGGGGTAATAATTAACAAAAAATTCTAGCTCAGAAACTACAAAAGATATAACAATGAAATATATATGATTTTTGAAGGAAATTGAATGAAGATTTTGAATCTGGGCTTTTTTTGTTTTAATTTTGATAATAAAAAAGTATTTAGACAATTAGATTTGGATAGATTTTTTTGCACGATCAAAAGCATATGTATTTACCACTACATCTTCACATCCAAACAAGAACACAAAGCAAAAAAGTTGAAAATAAAGTTTGTATTGTCACACTACACCTGTAAATGAAAGTAAAACAGTTTAGAAGTCTATCAAGACGCTCACACTCTATGCAGACAGGTCAGTCCACGACCACGCCCCCCTCTCCCCACCACGCCCCCTTGTTGGACTTCAACCCTCTCTTTCACTGCTCCTCTTCCCCTACCTTTCCCTCTGCCCTGTGCCGCGCCGTGAGCAGGCCGCACTCCCCTCTCACGCTGACTACCACGTCACTGACCACTGGCACGCAGTGCAGAGTACACACTAGGCGAGCTCGTTCGACGCTGGCAAACCAGTCAGCTGAACACACATTGAGGTCACACAGCCCGACACAATAACTGACGAATACGGTTGGCAATTCCATCACTATCATCATCTCACCTTCATGCTCGAGTGAGTCGTTGAATAAAAGATTATTGTCTTTGTCAAAAATCATTAGCAGAGCCTGCTCAGCTGTGTAAATACGTTGATTTGGTCGCTGCGCTTGTCGAAGGTTGCGCCGCCATCTTTGCAAGCGAGACGAAGTGCTGGCTGGTCATCCAGTCAGTGATGAGAATAAATGGGCTTTCCCCTCACGTGTGGTCATTTACATATCATTTTAATACTACAGACATATAAGGCTTACTACGCACACTCTATTTAAGTCCGTTGATAGAAATAGTAACGAATGAAAATTCAAAAAAATGCATTGACGTCAGTGGACGGCCCATAGGCACTGGGAAAGCATTTTCAATGCGGTGTCAGCTGACGGCTTAAAGGCACTCTACGGGTTAAGTTTACTGTTATAGCCATTACTAACGGCCCATAATGGTTTTCTTTATGGAAAATCTCAGAAAGTTCTTGGCCGAGCTTTCTGAAAATTTGTAAGTATGTTCATTATTGGTCACAGATGATGGCCGATGTTTACCAGAATAGTCATTACTAACGGTTTCACCAGTCCAAGACGGTTTTTCCTCTTTATGGAATATCATACGCGTATTCAGGATAACTGGGTGTACGTTTATATGTTTTGCATCTTGTTAATTGGCTAGTTTGCTGGATATTGTGAGCTGTACTCACCTACCTGTCTGGTTGTTTTCGGGTGTTATTTCGCTTCCTTATCCCTGAATCATCTTCTTCAGTCCTTTACTTACACTTAATTTTCTCTACTGTGGTCAATAGCCTGCGCTATCTTCTTTTTGTACTCCCTGTTCTTATAGAACAGGGAGTACTTTAGAATGGGAACGAAGAAATGCTGTCTGTGTGTCTGTCTGTTTGTCTATCTGTGTTGGTGTGTGTCCGTGGTCAAAATATGTTCCACTCGCTCCAGACAAAACTACTGGGCCGATCTTTCTGAAAATTTGTAGGTATGTTCATTATGGGCCACGGATGATGCCCGATGTTTTAGTTTACCGCTATAGCCATTACTAACAGCTGTAACGGCCTATAACGGGTTTTCTTCTTTATGGAATATCTCAGAAAGTACTTGGCCAATTTATAAGCGGTTTGGATGATCTTGTGACAAATCGGACCCTCTGTCCATATGTAAGTGATGTAATGCTGAAAATGGATTAAACAACCGTTAAAAACCGTTATTCTGCCGTTATTTCTTATATGTAGGTGGATTTTAATGTAATTTGGTACATAGAAAGGTTATCACACACAAATGGTACTTCTATATAGTGTTTCAAAATTTGACCGTTAAAAACCGTTATTTTTGTGATATTGTCCGATTTGGATGAAATTTGATATGTACACAGGCTTTAGCCCAGTGAGGACTAAAATACCAGTTTCAAAAGTGTATATCGGTTATATAACCGTTAAACCGTTATTTTGCCGTTATTTATTTTTTTTTTTTTCATATATTGGTGGGTTTTAATGAAATTTTTTATGTAGAAAGGTTATCACACACAAATGGCACTTCCATGTAGTGTTTCAAAATTTGACCGTTAAAAACCGTTATTCTTGACATATTGTCCGATTTGGATGAAATTTGGTATGTACACGGGCTTTAGCCCAGTGAGGACTAAAATACCAGTTTCAAAAGGGTACATCGGTTAAATAACCGTTAAAACCGTTGTTTTGCCTTCATTTCTTATCTCACAAAGCACTTGGCCGATTTATAAGCGGTTTGGAAAACTGGGAGTACGTTTATATGCTTCGCATCTTGTTTCAGTTCAAATGTTCATATTCCATACTCCATATTTTTTGAGTCCAGTTTTACTTAGCAAATGTTCTATTCTGGATACTGTTTTACTTTTATCATGGCGTTCCCGTTTAATTAGCTAATCATGGAGTCAGCTTATTTGACACAAGGTCAACAACTTGGTTTATTTAATTTTGATAAAGAGTTTTTTGGTCTATATGAAAAGAATTTACTTGTATCTGTGTATGCGGCACATTGACTGATACAAATTGTACGTTAGACGACTGTGTGACGTCAGGAGCAGTGAACGTTGTGAAGAAGGTACCCAACTGATTTCTTTTTCGTGAACAAATTCACATTGTGTAAAGTCTGTTCAACAGTTATGCAGCTATCGATTTTTCCACGATGCATACAGCCTCAGCAAACATTGGCCCTTCATTGTTTATGTCGACAGTCGCAGCACGTACTCCTAAGGCATAGATGCTATAGTCTTCATATTCTATGGGTGTGTAGCTTTTTACCTTTATTGTTTTACATGACCTCTATTTTTCATTTATGTTTTATCATGGGTTCATTTCATTTTTAGGAGAGAAGAAGTCATGTTGTTATCAAATGGTACAGAACACGCCTTAATCAATAAAGAAGATAACTGGTCACAACATAGAATCATAAAGAACACGCTTTCTCAAAAGAAGGATTTCTGAGCAAATTGAAATGACGTTGATTTGTTTTAACTGATAGAGTAGCCTTTGTCACTTTTTTTTACCCTGTAGAAATATTCATTTAATTGGCGTTTATGTCAACAAAGCGTCGTCCAAGGTGCTGGTGATTTTATGTTCCAATGAAATGTACTTACCACGCTTATCACGTTACATATATAACATAAAAAAACCCACACGAACACGACTAAACAAGACAAAACAAAAGAAAACCTCGACCACCCCAGAACATTTTAATAGACTGGCACACACAGAGAGAGAGAGAGAGAGAGAGAGAGAGAGAGAGAGAGAGAGAGAGAGAGAGAGAGAGATGACTATTGTAGATTACAAACTTATAATAAGATGACTTTGTATTCCATTAAGCGAAAGAGACGAACAAATTACAAGACAACTCGACATTTTTGGTCTTTTTTTCAGGGAAGACAAACAACATTCAAAACAATGAAAAAAAAAAAACAACGAGCTATCACTTATATGGTCAAATTGTACAGGCAGTGGGAGTTCTTCCCGCTGCCATCGCCAGCACTAAAGACCATCCAGGATATCGGAAGTGTTGATACTGTTTCGTACATTTCAAAATGTAAATCTCTTCACCATAAACCGACAGCACAGAATGTTATGTATTCCCTCCTATAGTTTTATCATACACAATCTTAGAATTTTAGCAACTGCCAGCTTCATGTGGATCTGTATAGTAAACGTCTGGCATTCCCTGTTGCAGACTGACTAATCTGTTCCTTCCATTGCAGATGGTACGATAATCGGCCAGTCTTGTAAGGGCTACGGCTACAACACATGCAAACAATGAAATGCGATGTGGGGAATGACGCTCGTTGCATGCGCGGACCGAATTTGCCTTTGAAGCGTGTTCATAGCACAGGCTTTTTTCTTCTCGTCAGTCACAATGCTTCAACCGTTCATTTAGTGTTTTGCTACTTGATATTCTGGAAACTATGGCGACGTTTTCTACCGTTAATCCGGTCTCTTTGAAATTGAAAGGCATCCCGGACAACCTCGACAATTGGCCTACGGTACTGGAGGTATGTTTAGCTGCCGAAAGACATCCCGGACAACCTCGACAATTGGCCTACGGTACTGGAGGTATGTTTAGCTGCCGAAAGACATCCCGGACAACCTCGACAATTGGCCTACGGTACTGGAGGTAGTTTAGCTGCCGAAAGACATCCCGGACAACCTCGACAATTGGCCTACGGTACTGGAGGTATGTTTAGCTGCCGAAAGACATCCCGGACAACCTCGACAAT
The DNA here is from genome assembly GCA_033310375.1 of Conus canariensis. Taxonomy (NCBI): domain Eukaryota; kingdom Metazoa; phylum Mollusca; class Gastropoda; order Neogastropoda; family Conidae; genus Conus; species Conus canariensis. The sequence goes on along the minus strand of CM065728.1, from coordinate 77,407,330 downwards.
TGGCCTACGGTACTGGAGGTAGTTTAGCTGCCGAAAGACATCCCGAACAACCTCGACAATTGGCCTACGGTACTGGAGGTATGTTTAGCTGCCGAAAGACATCCCGGACAACCTCGACAATTGGCCTACGGTACTGGAGGTAGTTTAGCTGCCGAAAGACATCCCGAACAACCTCGACAATTGGCCTACGGTACTGGAGGTAGTTTAGCTGCCGAAAGAGTGGCGGGCTAGGGTTCCATCCTCGGAGCGCAAAACATCAGAGGTTTGTGGCGGATTTACCCAGCAACCAAGGGGGCCCGCACGGAACTCCTAGTGAAAGGACTGGTTTAACGCGACACTTCACCCAATTATCCAGCACCAACCTTTACATTCTTTGAGGCATATGTGAGGTAAAACCAAGCACAAAAGTGTGGATAGATGATCTCCCTAGTTCAGTTGCTGATTCTGAAATCCAGCATACCTTTGCACCGGCTGGCTGTGAACTGCGATCACAAATTAAAAAAATGAAAACAGCCAGAGACAAAGACAATAAGTTGACAAGATTTCTAACGGGCGGTCGATTTCTTTTTATTAGCGTACCCCAGTCTCCACTTGACAAAATCATGATGATCAATATTTTTTCATCAAAGATATATCACAGAGAACAAAAGTCTCTGCAAAAGGCAGTTATGTGTGTTCGCTGCTGTCAATCAGGTCATCATGTGTCAGTGTATAAGAATGACATAGTTTGCAGAGAATGTAAAGAGACTGGACATAAAAAGGGTGACCAGTCATGCCAACTCTCTGACATTGGCACTAACAAACAGATCACCGACCAGCTGACACAGACCCCAGTAAAGGCAAGCAACAAGCAAAAAGCTTCCACCGCTGGTACAAAGACTGTTAACCGTGTTGACAGGAGCCGATCATCAACCCGACAGTCTACCCTCCTGTCTTCTCTTGAACAGAGTCGTCATGTACAGTGAGACACCCCCAAGTGTGGCCGTACCAGAGAGCGACACAGCCCGAGAGAGGGGACGTCATGTACAGTCAGACACCCCCAAGTGTGGCCGTTCCAGAGAGCGACACAGCCCGAGAGAGGGGACGGGGACGGTGCCCAGACGGTCGGGATCCGCCAGCCCTGTGCTGTCCGACTCCGAGAGGGCGACGGTTGAACGATGGCAATAGTTGCTGTGTGTGACCCATCGACCTTCTGACGACGGATTGGCTATTGTCCAACGAACTGTCAGATTAGATACTGCATTAATTGTGTCATTGATAGTTGTGGTTTATATTACATGACATGGACATCGTATGGATAGATTACAGGTGATTTCCGTGAAAACAGATGGGAAACAGAAAGACATTGAAAGAAAAATATTTCATGATAGATAATGTAGGTAATACCGCTTTGGATTTAAGAGGGTTATGAAACAAAATGAGATGATTAGTGTCTGATTTCTTTTTTTTTTAATTAGAAATTATGGATATCTTTAGTGTACAGGAATCACATTTCACACATACACACACACACACACACGCGCGCGCGCGCGCGCGCGCGCGCGCGCCGCGCACACACACACACACACACACACACACGCCCACAAATGAAATCGAAACATGGTACACAGAATGGGGTGGCAAAATCTTCTATAATAAGGTACTACACGAGGTGAAGTGGTTTTAATGTCAAGAATTGTTCATTGTGAGGTGAAATTAATAAGGTCACAAAAAAGAATGGTTATTGTTTCTGTTGCACACTGAACGGAATATCATAATAGCAAATGTGTAAGCGCCCAATGAGCCAATCGTACACCTTTTCTTTTTCTCAAAATAATAACGATTTTTTTTTTGGTGAATTTAATGATGGAAATTTAATTATCCATGGAGACTTAATTTGTGTTTTGAACAACGAGCTCGATATCATATCTGGCAGACCACATGGCATCTGGGAAGTCGAAATTTTAAATGAGACAATCGACAGTTTCAGTTTGATAGATGTGTGGAGAAATCACCACCAGGTGACAGAGACTACACTAGTGTTGATACAAGCAAGTCATAGCGCGTCGTTTAGACTATTGTCTTGCTTCCGAAAGTATTCTGAGTTAATGTGTATCGTGTTCTTTCTCCCAATTCGGATCACAGTTGTATTAGATGTTAATGAAGAAAATCCGTGGTCCTGGTTATTGTGTTTTAATAATCGCTATCTGAGGGATGAACAGTTTGTACCAGCAGATGAACAATATATTAGATTCCTTCCGGTGGAGAATGAGTATGTTAACAGTGTAGAGAAATGGGAGTTGTGTAAATTAGAAGTACGAAATTTGTGCATTGAATTTGATAAACATTTGTCTCATAAGCAGAAAAACAAACTCCTTCAACTACAGTGTCGCTTTCAGCAAATAGAGAGAAAAATAATGGATGACCCCAAAAATAAATAGCGTCAGACGGACCTCTTGCCTGTGAAACAGTAATTAGACTTAACACAGACTGAAAAACGAAAATAGCACAAGTAAGGACTAGAATGGCTTGAAGAAGGCGAACAAATGCAAAATACTTTTTAGGCTTAGAAAAAGCCAGAGGCAAAACAAAATCAATCACTCGGCTTCTTAGTGAACCAGGGGAAATTATCACTAGGCAGAACGAACTACTACGGGATCAAGTATCATATTACAAATCGCCAGTCTAAAACAAAACTGCTGGAGATGTAAAGGCAGCCACAGACAGTTTCTTAGAAATAAAGACCATGACCAGTCAGAGGAAGAGGATGCTGCATCATGTGAAGGTGCAGTAACACTTAAAAAAAACTCTGATGCTCTCAGGTTCATGAAAAATGGTTCCATTCCGGGAAGCGATAGGAATATAAAATGAAGATAAAACCCTACAGTATGCTGGATACCACTGAACAGTTAAGTAGTGGAGGAAAACAAACACAGGCTAACAATACTTCCGTCATTGTAGTAATAACGTCAAGAATTTAAACAAAAAAAAAAAAAAAAAAAAAAAAAAAAGGGGGGGGGGGGGGGGGGGGTTTAAAAATGAAGAAAATGGGAACATGAAATAAGGTATATAATTTCATACTATAAATACGAAAACCCTTCACAAGCTGCATAAGTGAACCGTTGAAATCCCTCTCGATGGTAGAATTATTGCCTGCACCTAGACCTTTCGTCCACTGAATTGGACACATCAGGGAGACACGGCTGATTGTGGCTGTGCTCTTGGCGTCAAATACAGACACACCACAGTCCATATTCCTGTGGTCTTCACAACACCAAGGGTTCAAAAAAGAATCCAACAGTACCCACAAAGCAGCCAGCAAAGGGTATTAAAATGAAACAAAACGAATGTGTGGAGAGGAAGAAAGTTGCTGAAAAACAAAAACAAAAAACAACAACAACAAAAAAACATTATGCAAACAGTATAAAATGTAGGGGACAATCTTTGAGCCTATACTTGATGACCCATTCAGGATGCAAGGGAGATCAAAAGATATGGAACAGTCTGAGTGGTCAGCTCTGCTGTTCAATAACCCAAGCATTGTCAGCGGCTAAGAATTGTGCAGAAAAAACCTTTTCTTAGATCTCCTAAGAGGTGCATATTCCGCTGATTAACCAACAATATAATGCTCAACAATTAAGTAGTGGGGGAAAACATGTGCAGGCTAACAATTCTTCCGTCATTCTAGTAATGACTTGGCAAAATAGATGATAGATAGATATATAGATAGATAGATAAAGAGAGAGAGAGAGATGAATAGACAGATAGACAGATCGATCGATAGATAGATAGATAGACAGATAGGTAGATAGATACATGTGTGTTGTTGTGTGTGTGTGTGTGTGTGTGTGTGTGTGTGTGTGTGTGTGTGTGTGTGTTGTGTGTCCAAATGCGAACATGCGTACTCATCGTGTCAATAAAGGGTATGCGTATAACGTTCACCCTCTCTCTCTGTCTCTCTCTGTCTCTCTCTGTCTCTCCTCTCTCTCTCTCTCTCTCTCTCTCTCTCTCTCTCTCTCTCTCTCTCTCTCTCTCTCTCTACTCTCTCTCTCTTGGCTACTCTGCCAAGGGATCGACTGCCCGGAATGGGATACTTCTGAATGCGAAATTTTAAAACAATTTATTTCCAACTTTTTGGTCAATAGCAATATTCAAAAGCTGTCTCAGTCTTTACTTGAAACACCACTAACCTTTATCGGTTCAATTTCTTATCCTGTGCCTCTAATTCAACCTGACATTGATCTGTTTCAAATGGAAATCGTAACTCAGTGCAGCAGCAATGACTCATCTCTTCCTGTGCGTTCTCATTTACTATTGAACTCCAGCCCTGATGAGTCAACACATGATGGTGTCGTGATCTTCCCTCCTACTCCATCAGTGATCAATCCGAGACACAGGAACTTAAACCAAAAGCAAAAAAAGGGAAGTCTCCGGTCAGCAGACGAACTCGTCTCCAATGTCAACGTTCTCTGTATAAGACTAGCCAAGGACAATCCAGTTCCACGCCATCTACCCATTTAAAACGGAGAATGACTCAGCTGGAACAGACTGTGAACTCCATGTCCGCTGTAGACCTCTCCCCTGAAGCTATCAATTCAGTGACTGAAGATATAAAAACTGCAGCTAAAAATGAACTACGTGCTAACATATGTGACAAGTTTAATTCTATCTGTGACAAATTAGATGATCTTAAGAATAAAATAATAAATTTAGAAACAAACAACAAACAACTGCTGAAAGAAAATAATTGTATCAAAACCCACCTAGGGTCACTGCAGTCTCAAATGAAAAAAGTGAAATCATACCAGAGAGAGTTTGTTACGACCGAAACACAAACAAGTTCAAGTTTATCAAACGTTGATACCTCTTTCCACAATGTTGGAATACAAACAGAATCAAAATCTTTCTCACAACCCCAATACACCTCTGTCCACACTGTTGGAATGCAAACTGAAGCGTTACCACTCTTACAACCTAATTACAATGCTGTTGCTGAGGTCAGCGTCCTAGGGAACACAGTAAACTAAAACCAACGCAGTGCCCATCACATCTTCCGAGATGACATCAGATGTTGAGTTACAGGCTTCTGATAGCCTTTCTAATCGACATGGCGAGGCAAACATTTCCACTTGTCTCCCTCCTCATCCACCCAACAACAACAAGACAGAATCCATGCAATACGCTGTCCAGACTAGTAATCCCTTCACTCTTTTGTCAGACACAGATAACACAGATTCTGTAAATCCTAAATTCCATCGTCAAAAAAAGAAGAATACGTTCATGTGAACCAGCCAGATGCTGTCTCCAAGTCGTCTCCTATCGACACGCTTTGTCGTATGTCCATTTCTAATGAAACGACTGTACTGCTCGTTGGTGACTCTATAATACGTTTCATTAATCCCAAACGTTTATTTCCTAGTTATGAAAGACCATTCAAGATTTGTGTTCCTGGAGTGTCCATTGAAGATATTCATTCATAGCTGTCTTACCTGTCTGTTTGTCCAAATGTGAAAAATGTTATATTACATGTTGGCATTAATTCATGTCCATCAGGTCCAGTATCTGTCAGTGCATGGTCTAACATCATCATCTTACGCAAACACAAGTTTCCTTCTGCACGTGTGAGTCTTAGCTCCATCCTACCAGCCAGAGGCAAACATTCCTTCAACAACACCATTTTACCGTCAAATCGTAATCTAAAAGAAGCGTGTGACCAGCACGAAGTTACTTTTATTGATAATTTCCCTGCTTTTGCAGCTGATAAAACTTTGTATACTGATACAATTCACCCCAACATTCGAGGTACTAGAAGGCTTGCAAACAACTTGAAAAGCCTGTGGCGAAATGGACATCATGCTGAACATTTTCCTCCTGATCAGGTCAGTCATCCAAAAGCCTCTGCAAGAACTTCACAACGAAGGCAATTAAATTATACCCCATTGTCACTCTCCAACTCATCGTCATTCGATCACTCTAATTTTTCAAATGTCCCAAGCAGTCAGGAACGCACCAACTATCACTTAGCCTCTGAAGATTTTCCGCCAGCCTCTTCCCTTCAACATTTCCCCCCTTTACCTCAACGATCAGTTTCCAAGGGATTTCAAAGTGACCCCTTACCACCCAATCATATCCACTATCAACCCTTCCCAACACTTTCTACCCATGACCCCCGACCAGCCCATGATGTCCGCAACCCTCTCCCAATGCAAGTTGTCCATAGTAACCCCCTCCCTGCAGATAATGTTCACAACATTCCTTCACATTCTTTCTGTCATCAAAAACCCGCACGTAATCATCCACTCTCCCAACCAAACAGATCGCCTGGAATGACCAATTTCAGCACTCCAAACCCTGTTCACGCTTATGCTGAACAATTATTGAAAATGGCATCGCATCTTTTGTCTCAACAGCACTCTTTCTCTTCTTATCCTAATTAATCTGTAAAGTACATTATTTCAATGTCATCATGTTTTCTCATAACTTTTGCTGTAATGACGATTTAAAAATGTGTCATGAACTGTATATTTGTCGTTGAATGTTTTCTTTTTATTTCCCTGATGATTGTGATGTGACGAATTGTGTGCATATTCTTGTCCCTAAGTATAATGGGTAATCGTGCTTTAATAAGTGGCCACGCGCGAGTGTGTATATTTGTTAAGGGATGGGGGTTGGTGAGGGATTAGGTCCGTAATCGATGTTAGAATGAGCATGAATTGAATGGAGCACTCACAGACTTGCCGGACCAAGATGACTGTTCTTGGCTTTGTCATCATAATTTTTACGATTGCTCCTGCTGATACGACAGTTGTCAGTTGGTTTTTTGTTTTTGTTTGTTTGTTTGTTTTTTGACTGCTTTCGGGATTTCTTCTCTGTGTGTGTGTGTGTGTGTGTGTGTGTGTGTGTGTGTGTGTGTGTGTGTGTGTGTGTGTTTCTGTTGCTTACTTAACTGTAGACAGCTATTAGCCTTCATTGATCTTTTAATTTAAATAACTTCGCACACAATACACGTTCCATTTTCTTTTGCATTTTTGATTACGTGTCTGTTGATTTTTTGACTCATTGTTGACTTGTTACTAAATTGTTTGGTATTACAATATCCCTTGTTGGTATTTGGTATTACTTTTATCTTGCAATTCATATTCCTGCTTTGCTATTGTGTCAAGATGTTGCGAACGAAAGAAGTCTGGCCATCTGCAGATGGCCTTAAGGTTGGATTTCTGAACATTAACAGTTTGATTAATAAGTTATGCGACGTGTGTCGTGTTTTATATAATCATGGTAATTGTTTCCATTTATTTGGTTTTGCGGAAACAAGATTAACACACCATATTTCTGACACAGAATTAATTTTACCTGGTTATAACTTTGTTCGAAATGACCCTTCCAGACCAAGAGAAACAGGTTTACTTGTTTATGTTCACGAATCTATTAAATTAATCGAGCCGCTTCGCTCGAAAAATATCATATAGAATCACTATGGATAGAGTTACAGTTTAAAACTTCCAAACCGATTCTCTTAGGCTTTATTTACAGAAACCCAGCAGAACATGCTGACTGGATAGATAACTTTACTCTAATGATGGAGGAGGCGTCCTTACTCTCAAACGAAATTATTCTACTGGGTGATTTTAACATTGATCTTTTGAAAGCGAACAAAGCCTGGATTCAAACCTACACTTCTTTTAATCTGACTCAGTTAATCGATAAGCCAACACGAATCACTGCTACTTCCCAAACTCTCATTGACCATGTTTACACATCTTCTGCACGTACCGTAATAGAAATATGTTCACCAGTTTTTGGATGCAGTGATCACTCCCCTGTCTGTTTTACTTGGTCTAAACGAGGCGTTAAAATCCCCCTAAATCATCACAAGTATATTACGAAAGGAACTTTTCAGGCTTTGATAAAGACTTGTTCCTTACAGATCTATGAATTCCTCACTTTCCTCTGTGTATCAGTTCACAAATCCCGATGAAGCCTTAGAAGTTTGGTATCACACTTTTCTCAATGTTTACAATAAGCACGCTCCATTAAAAACAATTCGTGTCAAAAGTACCCCTAAAAAGCCTTGGATAACAAGTGATATAGAAAAATCCATGGATTTAAGAGACTCACTTCTAGCATCAGGTAATCGTATAGAATTTATGAAACAAAGAAATCTTGTTAACTATTTAAAACGCTCAGCCAAAAAGAAGTATTTTAAAGATCTTATTTACTCTAAAACAGACAACCGATCAGTTTGGAAGGCTATCAATCAGCTTAGCAATAAAAATTCTAACGCTCGTGCTACAACACCGAAAGATGTATCAGTTGAAATGTTGAATACACACTTCTGCAATATTGCCAATTTCACCATAGAAAGAAACAGATCCTCACAAAACGATTTAGATGTTCTTCTGAATTTTTGTCAATCCAAAAATATCACAACATGTCTAGATATTCCGTTGTTATGTGTACACGAAGTATGTAATGCTCTTACTCACTTAAAGCAAAGTAGTACTACTGGCCTTGATGGCATTGACGGAAAGATTCTCAAACTGTCAGCCCCTGTAATTGCTGAAACACTTACTTATATATACAATCTCTGCATTTCTAAAAATCAGTTCCCCAAGGCTTTAAAATTGATAGAGTAACGCCGATCTATAAAACAGGTGATCACACCGATCCGTCTAACTACAGGCCCATTTCTATTTTGTCTGTACTGTCTAAACCATTGGAAAACCATCTAAATAAACATATTCTCGATCACTTCAATTCTTTCAATTTATTTCATCAAGACCAATCCGGTTTTAGGGCTAATCACTCGTGCCAAACAGCACTGACAAACCTAGTTGATCAATGGCTTACTAATATAAATAACGACAAAATCACAGGTGTTCTCATGGTAGATTTTATGAAAGCCTTTGATGTTATTGACCGCAATCTTCTTCTTAAAAAGCTAAAGATATACAACTTATCAGAGAATTCGTTAGAACTCCTATCTTCATTTCTTTCCGATAGAAAGCAAATGGTCTCAGTAAATGAATCTGTATCTCCTACATTATCCATTAGTCATGGTGTGCCTCAAGGGTCAGTACTCGGACCTATCTTATTTTCCATATATATAAACGATTTACCTCTATTCATTGATAGTCTCTGTGAAATGTTCGCTGATGACACCACAATACACTGTAGTCATAAAAAAATTGAAAATATATTTGCAAGTTTACAAGAAAGTATAAACAAATTAATCATATGGTCTGAACTCAATCATATGTGTCTCCATCCTCAGAAAACGAAGTACTTGATAATAACCACCAGACAAAAGCGTCAAAATATTTCTTATGATTCCCTATCTCTTAGTATAAATAATGAAATATTGAAGAAGTTGATCATCATAAAGTCCTTGGTGTCATTGTAGACAATAATTTGTCATGGTCTTCTCATGTCACAATGCTTTGCAAACTTCTGTCTCAAAAGATTCACCAGCTTTCAAAACTAAAATATTTCTTAGACCAACATTGTCGTAAGCTGTTTTTTACTTCGTACATTGAATCTCATTTGAATTACTCTTCTACATTGTGGGATTCGGCCAGTTATAACGTATTAAAACCACTCTTCAGTCTTCATAGACGGGCTGTGAAACTCGTTCTTCTCAAATCTACAACTGTAACTCCCTCTGATTATAAACGTTTAGACATTTTGCCTCTAAAATGGAAACTCACTTATAACAAAGCAATTTTCATGTTTAAGATAATGTCCAATCATGCACCACCAACTTTGAAAAACAAATTTAAAACGAACCTGATTCGCAATGTCAGAAAGATTCAGATACCCCTACCGAGGATTGATCTTTTTAAATCTAGCCTCATTTACTCCGGTGGTTGTTTGTGGAATGACCTAGTGTCTTCATTTAATGTAATTTCTAGTTTAAACGTTTTCAAAAAACAATACTTCTCATATCTGATGCTACGCTTCCTAAACAGTGTGACTAATGATAACATCATGTAACCTTCTTTATACGTTTTCAAACTTATTGTATGGATTCAAGTACAAATGATGTTTAAATGTATTTGAATATTCATTTGTGTTCCTTCGTTACCCCTTCTCTATATCTTGTCATGACATACTGTTCACCGTGTCCACCTGTCATTGACGTCCTTCATTTCTCTCCTCCTCCTCTCTTCTTCTTCTTCTTCTTCTTC
>CM065728.1:77362164-77392164 GCA_033310375.1 Conus canariensis | reverse complement strand
TGTCTGGTCTCATGCCACTCTTGCTGATGATCTCTGGGTGACTCTTCCATTCTGGGAGGTCTGCAGTGCACTCCCAGTCATCTGCCCCGTCCAGCAGACTCTGCCTGCATATTCCGAGTGGCACTGTTGTTCTTGGCCATGATTTGCTGCCTCCTGCCGTGAAGAATGTTGCGGGTGCTTTTGGAGTCCTGATTTTCCCTTTTGGGGTGTTGGTACTAGCCCAGACTACTTGTACAATCTCTTTGAGCACCTGGTTGTGCCTCCGTGTGTACCTTCCTTGAGCCAGGGCTACTTTACATGAGCTTAGGACATGCTCCACTGTTTGTTTTTCATGGCAGAGGGGGCATGCATGATCGTCTGTTTTTCCCCACTTCACCAGGTTTGCGTTTGAGGGCAGAAGGTCATATGCAGATCTGACAATGAAGCTGATCCTGAGAGGGGCCATGTGCCAAATGTCATTCCAAGTGAGACTTCTTTGGAGTGCATTCTCCCACGTTGTCCATTGCCCTTGCTGGCTCTGCTGGACTGCTTTTTGGATCTTTTTGGTCTTCTTCTTTTCTCATCTCCTGAATCATCATGTCTCTTTTGGCTTTTCCTTTGGCCTTTGACCACCATTCAGTTTTGGTCACCCCCAGTCCTTGTCTGTTGGTCTGTGTTTTGTCCTGTTATTTCTCTGATCTTGAGGCTTTCTTTTGCAGAATCCATCGCCTCTTGAACTTTCCATTTTCTGCCTGTCTTCATCTGGGGCTTGATTGCTTCTACCACCTTGTCTCCTGAGTCCTCCAGCATGCTTTGAAGTCTGATCTTTCCTGCTTTGTATTCTTCCAGATGGATTTCAGTGGTAGTTTCAGCTTTGCTTGGCGACAGTACAGCGCTATGTCAGTCAGACAGGGTGGGACACCAAGCCATTTCCTTGTGAACTTGTTGATTTTGGCTTCCATTGCCTCCACTATGCTGGTGCAGATGTCGTATATCATCAGAGGCCATAGGAGCTTTGGTATCAGCATGAACTGCAAACACCAGACTTTGTATTTGCCAGGGAGCCCACACTGGTCAATGGTCTCCAAGCCTTCTTCCGACATCTGTTTGGTTTCTTTTGCTCTTTGTGTGTCTTTCAGCGAATCATCATACCATCTTCCAAGGCTCTTGACTGGCTCTTCTGTGACTGTTGGAATGGCCTGGTTGGCAACACTGAAGACCACAGATTCGGCCACTTTTCCTTTCCTCAGTGAGAGACTCCGTGATTTCTTTGGCTTGAACTCCATTCTGGATGAGGCAACTATGTCGTTCCAGCCTTTCCAGCACATGACGTGTCTCGTCTTATCTGGATGAAATCACTGTAGTGTTATCCAATGAAGGCCTTGAGAGGGGGCATCTTGTATCCATCGCCAAGGTCTGTTTGTCTTGCGGTGCTTGTTGCTGCTTTCAAGATGACTTCCATTGCCAACATGAACAGTATTGGGGAAATTGCACAGCCCATTGCAATGCCCACTTCCAAGTTGATCCAATCTGTTGTGTACTCCTTTGTAGAGAACCGCATTGAGAAGCCATTGAAGTACTTCTTGAGCATGTCGCAGATGTTCTTTGGCACATGGTACATCACAAGAGCCAACTGTATCATCTCATGGGGTACAGATCCATATGCGTTTGCCAGATCAAGCCACACTACGTCCAGGTCTCTCTTTTCTGTTTTTGCTCTTTGGATTGCGTCCCAGATCATTGTGGCGTGTTCTACACAGCCAGCCACGCCTGGGATGCCACCTTTCTGGACTGACACATCCAAGTACTTGTTTTCCATCAGGTACTTGGTCAGCCTTGCTGCCATGACAGAGAAGAAGATTTTCCCTTCGACGTTGAGTAGTGATATTGGCCTGAACTGACTGATGTCACTTGAGTGTTGCTCCTTGGGGATGTACACACCATCTGCCGTCATCCACTGGCCGCTGATCTTCTGGTTTCTCCAAGCTGATCGCAGCAGCCTGTGGAGCCACTCCAGCACCTTGGGACATTTTTGTACAGCTGGTAAGGTATTCCGTTTGGCCCTGGTATGATTTGGCTCTGGCTTTGTCGACCACCTTCTTGATTTCCGCCAACGTTGGAGGCTTGTCATTGAACTGTTCCTCAGGGTTGGTTGGCCACACCAGACCTTGAATGTCGAGTGGTGCTTTGCTCTGTGAGTCAGAGTATGTTTTCCTCAGATGCTGCTCAAGAACTCCTTTGTCCACACTTAGGGTCCAAGATTTTGGCTGCTCAAACAGTGTTCTGGTAAACTGGAAGGGGTCTCTGAAGAAGCGCTCTTGTGTCTTCTTCTTTTTGCTCTTCCTCTTCCTCACAGATTCCGCTTTGCTGAGGGCGCTGTGTTTTGCTTTCAGGTCTTTCCAGAGTTTTTCCGAGCCTTTTTTTCAGCTGGCAGTGCGGTCTTCATTTGCTTCTTGAGGTTTTTCTTTTGGACCATGATCTTGTCCATCTCTTCTTGGTGTCTGAATTTCTTTGGAGGTGTTTTCCCTTTGGGTAGTTTTGCTCCATAGGCGTCTCTACATGTGGCATACACAATGTCCTCATATGTGGTCTAGTTTGTGTTCCAGGGTGCTTTTCCCTATCAGTGCATCGAGTCTTTGGACGATTTTTGCATCCAGTTTCTCCAATCTTCAGTTTCGTTTGCTCGTGGCAGGTTGAGTTTCAGGCGCCTGGCATTGAGGGCCTGTGCAAAGTCCTCATCCGAACCAGCAGCGTGGATATCCTTGGCACTGTGGTTTAAATCCTGGCCTTGGTCTTCCGACGTCTTATCTGCTGATGCTGCGCGCTGCTGCTGATTCAGATGAGTCTTCACACATCCCATCTTTGTTCTGTGGATCTTCATGCCACGGGTGGTAGCGAAACGCTTTCAACAGACACATGGATATTCCATTTGGTCCATGTTCATAGTCCGTTTGGGATTTGCAGTCGTGATTGGTTGAGCACCGATGGATTCATCATTCTTCCCCCTTTCGGTGAATCCTGGGAAGCTAAAACACATCTTTTGAAGTTTTTGAATTAAGAGGTCAGGTGGGTTGGGTAACAAAATCCAGAGGTGTATGAGCTTAGACAGAATGAGGGACTTGAGAACAGCAACTCTTCCGACTGGTGTTATACTTCTTTGAGACCAAATTTTGAATAATGTTTTAACTTCCAAAAATGTATTGTCATAATTCATGTTTTCACATTCTTTCAAGTCTTGAGTAAACCAAACACCGAGTATTTTGAATTGAGAAGGGTTCTATATGATTTTTAGATGAGGACAATATTTGTTCTTGGAGTTTTTATGACATCCTAGCCATACTGCTTGCGTTTTTTCGCTGTTCACGAGGAGTCCTGAAACTCTTCCAAACGTGGTGAGGATATTAATCGACTGTTCAAAAGAATTTTTGTCGCCATTGTTTACTAATTGAGTGTCATCAGCGAACTGGGATATTTTGTGTTCAACATAATTTATTTTTATGCCTTTTATCTTCTTTTCTCTCTTTATCATTATGGCTAAAATTTCTGCGCATATAATGAATAAGTAAGGAGATATAGGGTCTCCCTGTCTGCATCCTCTTTCTACTTTAAACCACTGAGCAGTCTGGCCATTTACAGGAACAGCTGATTTAATATCCTTATAGAATGTTTCTATCCATGTGACATGTACTTTCACCAAACCCGAAAGCCCTTAGAACGTTCAACATAAAATCCCAATCGAGTGAGTCGAAGGCTTTTTCAAAGTCTATACAGAGCAACAGTCTAGGGAGATTTTTCGCATTTAAATAATTAATCAAATCATGAATTAGTCTAATATTGTCGCCCATAAATCTATTAGCCATGAAACCTGTTTGATCCTCACTGATGAGAGATGGTAAACCATTTCTTATTTTTTTAAATACACGAGGAAGCTATTTTGTATACTTCATTTAGGAGGGAAATAGGACGCCATTTTTTAATATATTCTTTGGGTTTATCACCTTTTGGTATGCAAATAATTAGTCCCTGCTTCTCTGTTGTTGAAAATTCTCCGTCTTTGTATGATTCATTTACAGATCTTACAACCAGTGGGCCCTGTGTTTTCCAAAAGAATTTAAAGAATTCGGCGCCGAAGCCATCTGTACCTGGGCTTTTACCATGCTTCATATTTTCTAAAGCTTCGCTTGCTTCCTCTATAGTGATTTCTCCTTCCAATATGTTTTTCTCATCTTCAGATAACTGTGGAATTTTTTTCAACAAGTTTTCTGATTTCACACTTTTCAGTTATCTTTTTCGTGTATAAATTTTCGTAATATGTTTTAACCTCCTTCAAAATATCTTTTTGTCTCGTTTATTATTTCATCATCTTTAGTCACTAGTTTAGTCATTTGTTTACTAATATCGTTTCTCTTTTCAAGGTTGCAAAAGTATTTTGATATTTTTTCACCATCTGCGATCCATCTCGCTTTTGATCTTAATAATACACCTTCCATTTTTTGTTCCCTGATTGCTCTTAGTTCTTGGATTTTTACTTCAATCATTTTTATTTCAATTTCTGTTTTATTCTCAAGATTTTCAAGACTTTCAATGCGTTTTAAAATCTTGTTCTCTTTTTCTGTTGATGTGTTCTTTTTCATTGTGGCGTAAGCTATTGATTTCCCTCGAATTTTCATCAACAGAAAATCCAAAAAAAGTTATCGGAAATCTTGAATTTGAGTCCAGATTTTTATTAACTCAGACAATACTGATTAATCTTGTATCGCTGATTGATCAACTGCGTATTCTTTTATAACATCCAGAATTAACGTATTAATTTCGTCTACATATTGCTTATCCTTTAATAGAGATACATTAAATTTCCAGAATCCTTTGCATTTTTCACTTTTACTAAATTTCAAGCATAATGTAACCATCGAATGGTCAGACCGATAACCTGGTTCAATGTCAGATTTTTCATGATAAATATAAAGATAATCAGACAATAGAAAGAAGTCTAGTCGGCTTTGTTTCAGTGGAGTTCGTTTTCGCCAGGTATATCTCCTACAGTCCGGATTGTCTTCCCTCCATATATCTGCCAATCCTATTTCCTCCATCATGTTTATGAGTTCTTCTCTTGCTTTCGGATTATTATCTTGTACATAATTATAACAGTCTAGATGTGGATCCATTGTGATGTTCCAATCACCCACAGCAATATATTATTAGTATTGTAACTCTTTATAGTTTCTTTAAGTGAATTGTAAAATATCGGACTATCTTTATTAGGCGCGTACACATTAACCAGGAGAAACTGTTTTTCAAATGAACCAAATGCTACAATTATGAAGTTTCCGTTTTCATCTCGTTGTACATCTGTAATTCTGAGGTATTTAATCTGTACCACAGACGGTCCTGCAAAGCAAAATGTTTTTTTTGTTGTTGTTTGTTTGTTTTTGTTTTTAACAGAGATTCATGCCCAGATAGAGATTCACCGCATGCAAACATAGGTAGGGAGCACATCTGTTGAAAGTTATATCCCTTTTTTTTAAATCATCATACCACAATTCAGATGTACTGCAAAATTATCGTCGCCTCATTGTTAGTTGTTATCATTCAACATACATGTTTATTACCGTCATCTCTAGCATTGTTGGTATTATCATCACTAGCATTGTCGGCATTATCATCATTACCATTGTCGGTATTATCATCACTAGCATTGTCGGTATTATCATCACTGGCATTGTCGGTATTATCATCTCTAGCATGGTCGGTATTATCATCACTAACATTGTCGGTATTATCATCACTAGCATTGTCGGTATTATCATCACTAACATTGTCGGTATTATCATCACTAGCATTGTCGGTATTATCATCATTATCATTGTCGGTATTATCATCATTATCATTGTCGGTATCATTATCATTTCGAAATGTGTAGATCTGCTGGAAGGTATTGCTGCACCATCACAATCATCAAAATGACTGCCATCAATATTCCTCACCATCGTCTATCTCATCCATCACTGACAGGGACCATCATCAAAATGACTGCCATCAATATTCCTCACCATCGTCTATCTCATCCATCACTGACAGGGACATCATCAAATGCTGCCATCAATTTCCTCACCATCGTCTATCTCATCATCATCACAGCCATCATCAAAATGAAATGCATCAATATTCCTCACCATCGTCTTTCTCAACCATCACTCACAGGGACTGTAAGATCTGCTGGAAGTTTATTGCTGCTTTCATCCCATCATCAAAAAGCATCATTACCATCATCTCACACATCGTCTATCTCATCATCACTCACAGGACTGTGCAGATCTGCTGAAGTTTCTGCTTCCTCCAAAAGTCCCATTCAGCAACAGCTCCGGGTCACAGTCATCTGACGACTTTGCCCTCTTCCCTGTGACATGGACGTCCATGTGTAGTCAATTCTACGCTGACACTCCGTCCTGTGTGGAAAGACTGTTAAGCCAGTCAGCACTGCAACAGCAACAAAAAGAACAGGGTTGTGTGTGTGGAAAGACTTATTCAGCCAGCACTGCAACAAAAGACAAAAAGAACAGAGTTGTGTGTGTGGAAAGACTGTTATTCAGCCGGCACTGCAACAAAAGACAAAAAGAACAGAGTTGTGTGTGTGGAAAGACTGTTATCCCGGCCAGCACTGCAACAAAAGACAAAAAGAACAGAGTTGTGTGTGTGGAAAGACTGTTATCCTGGCCAGCACTGCAACAACAAAAGAATATACTTTTTTTCCCAACACAGTAGTCTTTAAAATTAGGGAAAATAATATATGAAAATGTTAAATCACCTGTTTCGCTGATGTCTGCACCGAGTTCAGCCTCACTCTCAGCTTGAAGAAAATAGCCATCATGGGCCAAGACGCCAGCTGCACTCCCCGCATATTCATTGGCGATCACACCCTTAAAATGGTCAACGACTTCACTTACCTGGACTCCACCATCTCCAGCAATGTCTTTCTGGACGCCGAGTTGAACGTGCGAACTGGCAAGGCAGCAACAGCGATGCCTCGTCTAGCGAAGAGAGTCTAGGACAACGCTTTGCTAACGTCAAAGACCAAGATGAAAGTGTACTAAACCTGCGTGCTGTGCATTATTCTCTATGGAAGCGAAGCATGGACCCTGCACTCTCGACAAAAACATAGACTGAACGTCTTCCACCTGCACTGCCTCAGAAGCCTCCTGGGCATCACTGGCAGGACCGCATCACCAAGGACATCCTGGTCCAGGCAGGGATGCCTGGAATGTTCGCCATGATGACACAGAGACGCCTGCACTGGCTTGGTCACGTCAGCCGCATGGACGACGGTGGCATCGGCAAGGAAATGCTATACAGCGAGCTGGCTACAAGCTCCAGACTCACAGGACGGCTCGCCCTACTCTACAAGGATGTACACAAGCGCGACCTGAGGGCAGACAGCCTCGACCAGCAGACCTGAAGATAGCAGCTTCGACCAGGTCAGCTGGCAGTCCACCAATAAGGCCAGCATCCAACAAGCAAAGCAGAGGAGAGAGGCCCAGTGGGAAGAACAGAGGCGCCGCAGACGGCAAAGAATTGCGTCGACACCAACAGACACTCATGACCGAGACTTCGCCTGCAGCAACAGCATCAGAGTCTGCCGCTCAGTGATCGGGCTCTTCAACCACAACAGGCACTGCAACCCCACAACTGACTGAACCATGGCGCAGCACCAATGTCTTTTGAGACAGACGGATGTCACCGATAGCAGAGTGGATTTCTCACTCTGCAGCAGCAGCATTGTCTCTTGGGACAGACGGATGTCACCGATAGCTGAGTGGATTTCTCACTCTGCAGCAGTAAAGCATGTCTACTGAAATAAAATGGGACTGTGTATTGTATTCAACACGCAGGAATGGAGATTGTTTACAAATATAAAAATATAATCTTGCTGTGCACCATTTCAACTCTAATTCCAAAACTGTAATATTTAGAGATGGAAGGAAAATATTACAAAGCGAATATGATTTTCACGATGTTTGCTGGGATGAAAGGAAAGTGTCATGTTCTTGTACCGATTTCCACATTTATACACAAAGGTTTGCAAAGATGAAAGTAAAGTTTTTTCTCTGTTTGTTTGGTTTTGGTTATGTGTCATTTCTGTGTTGTTCTAAAACAGCGGTTTACAATAATATATGTCAGTTTCCATTCTGGCATAACAGAAAAGGCTAAGGGATCAACCGTTGCACTTTTTGTGGATAGTGTCGTATGATTTGTAATGTCTTGATGATACTGTCGTATGACTCGTAATGTCTTGATGATACTGTCGTATGATTCGTAATGTCTTGATGACACTGTCGTATGATTCGTAATGTCTTGATGATACTGTCGTATGACTCGTAATGTCTTGATGATACTGTCGTATGATTCGTAATGTCTTGATGATACTGTCGTATGATTCGTAATGTCTTGATGATACTGTCGTATGATTCGTAATGTCTTGATGATACTGTCCTATGATTCGTAATGTCTAGATGATACTGTCCTATGATTCGTAATGTCTAGATGATACTGTCCTATGATTCGTAATGTCTTGACGTCTCTGACAGCAAGGAAATCTACATATGAACTATCAGGGGTCTCCAATTATACATTGCAGTAAATACATTGTGATGGGTCACTGTATCCCCACCTTCAGTACCCCCCCCCCCCATTCCCCCACCCCCCAACTTCCCCAATCATCTGTCATACAGCACACACAACTGTGAACATTGTTCTGATGAGTTTGTTCGTGTCACCCACAGGCTTATGAACTATCAACATTTCCTTGTATTGCACGTGACAGGACAGATCTCTTTTGCTTGATGTCACACGTCGATAGGTAGAGAAACGGGTGAGGAAAAAACTTCTTGCACTGACAATAGGAACAACCATGTTGGCCCATCAGATTGAACAACCATGTTGGCCCATCAGATTGAACAACCATGTTGGCCCATCAGATTGAACAGCCATGTCGGCCCATCAGATTGAACACCTTTGTTGGCCCATCAGATTGAACAGCCATGTTGGACCATCAGATTGCACTGACAATAGGAACAGTCATGTTAGCCCATCAGATTGCACTGACAATAGGAACAATCATGCTGGCCCATCAGATTGCACTGACAATAGGAACAGCCATGTTAGCCCTTCAGATTGCACTGACAATAGGAACAACCTTGTTGGCCCTTCAGATTGCACTGACAATAGGAACAACCTTGTTGGCCCTTCAGATTGCACTGACAATAGGAACAACCTTGTTGGCCCTTCAGATTGCACTGACAATAGGAACAGCCATGTTGGCCCTTCAGATTGTACTGACAATAGGAACAACCTTGTTGGCCCTTCAGATTGCACTGACAATAGGAACAGCCATGTTGGCCCATCAGATTGTACTGACAATAGGAACAACCATGTTGGCCCTTCAGATTGCACTGACAATAGGAACAACCTTGTTGGCCCTTCAGATTGTACTGACAATAGGAACAACCTTGTTGGCCCTTCAGATTGCACTGACAATAGGAACAACCTTGTTGGCCCTTCGGATTGTACTGACAATAGGAACAACCATGTTGGCCCTTCAGATTGCACTGACAATAAGAACAACCTTGTTGGCCCTTCAGATTGTACTGACAATAGGAACAACCTTGTTGGCCCTTCGGATTGTACTGACAATAGGAACAACCTTGTTGGCCCTTCGGATTGTACTGACAATAGGAACAACCTTGCTGGCCCTTCGGATTGTACTGACAATAGGAACAACCTTGTTGGCCCATTAGATTGTACTGACAATAGGAACAACCTTGTTGGCCCTTCAGATTGTACTGACAATAGGAACAACCTTGTTGGCCCATCAGATTGAACAACCATGTTGGCCCATCAGATTGAACAACCATGCTGGCCCATCAGATTGTACTGACAATAGGAACAACCCTGATGGCCCATCAGATTGAACAGCCATGTTGGCCCATCAGATTGAACAGCCATGTTGGCCCATCAGATTGAACAACCATGTTGGCCCACCAGATTGAACAACCATGCTGGCCCATCAGATTGAACAGCCATGTTGGCCCATCAGATTGAACAACCATGTTGGCCCATCAGATTGAACAGCCATGTCGGCCCATCAGATTGAACACCTTTGTTGGCCCATCAGATTGAACAGCCATGTTGGACCATCAGATTGCACTGACAATAGGAACAGTCATGTTAGCCCATCAGATTGCACTGACAATAGGAACAATCATGCTGGCCCATCAGATTGCACTGACAATAGGAACAGCCATGTTAGCCCTTCAGATTGCACTGACAATAGGAACAACCTTGTTGGCCCTTCAGATTGCACTGACAATAGGAACAACCTTGTTGGCCCTTCAGATTGCACTGACAATAGGAACAACCTTGTTGGCCCTTCAGATTGCACTGACAATAGGAACAGTCATGTTGGCCCTTCAGATTGTACTGACAATAGGAACAACCTTGTTGGCCCTTCAGATTGCACTGACAATAGCAACAGCCATGTTGGCCCATCAGATTGTACTGACAATAGGAACAACCATGTTGGCCCTTCAGATTGCACTGACAATAGGAACAACCTTGTTGGCCCTTCAGATTGTACTGACAATAGGAACAACCTTGTTGGCCCTTCAGATTGCACTGACAATAGGAACAACCTTGTTGGCCCTTCGGATTGTACTGACAATAGGAACAACCATGTTGGCCCTTCAGATTGCACTGACAATAAGAACAACCTTGTTGGCCCTTCAGATTGTACTGACAATAGGAACAACCTTGTTGGCCCTTCGGATTGTACTGACAATAGGAACAACCTTGTTGGCCCTTCGGATTGTACTGACAATAGGAACAACCTTGTTGGCCCTTCGGATTGTACTGACAATAGGAACAACCTTGTTGGCCCTTCGGATTGTACTGACAATAGGAACAACCTTGTTGGCCCTTCGGATTGTACTGACAATAGGAACAACCTTGTTGGCCCTTCAGATTGTACTGACAATAGGAACAACCTTGTTGGCCCTTCGGATTGTACTGACAATAGGAACAACCATGTTGGCCCTTCAGATTGTACTGACAATAGGAACAACCTTGTTGGCCCTTCCGATTGTACTGACAATAGGAACAACCTTGTTGGCCCTTCAGATTGTACTGACAATAGGAACAACCTTGTTGGCCCTTCAGATTGTACTGACAATAGGAACAGCCATGTTGGCCCATTAGATTGTACTGACAATAGGAACAACCTTGTTGGCCCATCAGACTGAACAACCATGTTGGCCCACCAGATTGAACAACCATGCTGGCCCATCAGATTGTACTGACAATAGGAACAACCTTGTTGGCCCATCAGATAGAACAACCATGTTGGCCCATCAGATTGAACAACCATGCTGGCCCATCAGATTGTACTGACAATAGGAACAACCCTGATGGCCCATCAGATTGAACAGCCATGTTGGCCCATCAGATTGAACAGCCATGTTGGCCCATCAGATTGAACAACCATGTTGGCCCACCAGATTGAACAACCATGCTGGCCCATCAGATTGAACAGCCATGTTGGCCCATCAGATTGTACTGACAATAGGAACAGCCATGTTGGCCCATCAGATTGAGTGAGAAGGGTCACACCCCTGGAGCATGACCAAAGGCCCACACTTCGTTGTTGTAAGGCTCGAGTCCCGAGGTCAGCTATTAACATGCCATCGTCCACCGCCAGACAGGTGAGGATAAGAGTCAGCTGTTAACAGGCCATTGCCCACCGCCGGACAGGTGAGGATCACAGTCAGCTGTTAACAGGCCATTGTCCACCGCTGGACAGGCGAGGATCACAGTCAGCTGTTAACAGGCCATTGTCCACCGCTGGACAGGCGAGGATCACAGTCAGCTGTTAACAGGCCATTGTCCACCGCTGGACAGGTGAGGATCAGGGAGAAAGAGAAGAAAGCAAAACGAGAACAAAATGAACTGTATTTGAAATGTGGCGTCCTCTGGAGTGAGACCTGACTCTCGCTGGCTCTGCGGCCAAGCAGTTGTTGTCGTTATCAGGGGTTCTAGATCAGAACAGTTGTTGTCGTCATTAGGGGTTATAGATCAGAACAGTTGTTGTCGTCATCAGGGGTTCTAGATCAGAACAGTTGTCGTCATTAGGGGTTCTAGATCAGAACAGTTGTTGTCGTCATCAGGGGTTCTAGATCAGAACAGTTGTCGTCATTAGGGGTTCTAGATCAGAACAGTTGTTGTCGTCATTAGGGGTTCTAGATCAGAACAGTTGTCGTCATTAGGGGTTCTAGATCAGAACAGTTGTTGTCGTCATCAGGGGTTCTAGATCAGAACAGTTGTTGTCGTCATCAGGGGTTCTAGATCAGAAAAGGTGCCAGTGAATACCTCTGAAGTGACTTGGCAGCAGTGTAACATGTCTGGTGGGTGGTGTCAAAGGTACGTGACATTCGACTGATCCATGTGGTTTGATGATGCTGTGGCTGTGGCTTTCCTGTCATAGTTGAATGTCATTGTTACTATAACACAAATAATTATAAATACTAAGTCTGCCGTCATTGTTGCTATAACACAAGTAATTATAAATACCAAGTCTGTCGACATTGTTATTATAACACAAGCAACTATAAGTACCAAGTCTGTCGTTTTTCAGAACATACAGTACAGACGTTTCAGGATGCATCACAAACCACAGCCTTTGAAACAGTTCCAATGAGGCATTTATATTTTGAACACTCTCCAGCATGTTTCACCCAATAGCATTGTTCCATTTATTAAGATATTTGAACACTGTCCAACATGTTGCACCCCAATAGCATTGTTTCATTTATTAAGATATTTGAACACTCTCCGACATGTTAAACCCAATAGCGTTGTTTCATTTATTCAGATATTTGAACACTTTCCAACATATTTTACCAAATAGCATTGTTTCATTTATTCAGATATTTGAACACTTTCCAACATGTTTCACCCTCATAACATTGTTTCATTTATTAAGATTGTAGGGGAGGACCCCAACTCATAGACTACTCCATAGTTTTGTAAACACTTATGTAAATAATGCTGCCTATAGCTTTGTAAACACATGTAAAGAATGCTGCCTATAGCGTTGTAAACACTTATGTAAAGAATGCTACCTATAGCTTTGTCAACATTTATGTAAAGAATGCTAAGCTATTCTGGGACAAAAGTATACTTGCCAATGAAACCTAAGAAATGTTGCGAGTGTTTATTGCAGGCGCTAAATAGTAAATGTTCTTTAGATAAACAGATACAAACTAGAGTTATGGGCTTTCTGGGGTCATGGTATAATACATCTCCATCTTGAATGATAATAATTTACATTCTGATTCAGTCGTTTGAAGTGGAAGATCATGTGGATTTAGTTTTCTCTGTTTAGACGTACAGAGATTGGGGAAATGAATTCTACATCCATACGTTCTCATCTCTGTATTACCCCCCCCCCCCCCCTTTTTTTTTTTATTATAGCTTCCCAGTTTTCAGTTCATTGGCTTCAGGTTGGTGTGAACGTGGGAAACTCTAAACGGTAACTGAAGGATAAGAGCAAAAGGAGACTTGCAAAACCGCCACACACACCAATCATAAAACAGACCCAACGCGTTGCGACCTGTTGGTCTTCTTCTTCTACACGCCCAGCAACGTCAGTTCGAATATGACAACATAAGCGTTCTCGACGATGACAATAAATGGTTCAGCGTGGGGTGAAGGAGGCTATCCATATTGCCGTCAACAACCCCACACACAACCGGGACCGGGGCAGACACACCTTCCCATCCACGTACAACACCCTCATTGTTCAGTCACATGACCAGGGTTCGACCTGTGGTCCTGTGCACTGAACTCCAGTTCACTCAGTAGCAACACCACCGCTGATGAAGACGGACGGAGATCTGTTGAAAGCTCCAAGTAAGTGCTTATTTCCCAGCTGAGTGACCTGTCTAAATCCGGTAGTCGTTAACAATAATAACAACAGCAACAACAACAACAATAATAATAATAATAATAATAATAGTAAAAATGATAATGATAACAATGATGATGATGATGATGATGACTGTCACACACACACACACACACACACACACACACACACACACACACACACACACACACACACGCACACACACACACACACACACACACACACACACACACACACACACACACATTACACAAACATGCACAATGCCAGGTGTATTAAGTGTAGGGGGATGGACAGGAAACGTCTTGATGGGACAAAGTGGAAAGTCAGGGAGAGGAATGGCAGCGATTTACTAGATGAGGAATAGGGGACTTGGCCAATGATTTACTAGAGGGGAATAGGGGACTTGGCCAATGATTTACTAGAGGGGAATAGGGGACTTGGCCAATGATTTATTACAGGGGGAATAGGGGACTTGGCCAATGATTTTTTTACTAGAGGGGAATAGGGGACTTGGCCAATGATTTACTACAGGGGAGTAGGGGACTTGACCAATGATTTACTAGAGGGGAATAGGGGACTTGGTCAATGATTTATTACAGGGGAAATAGGGGACTTGGCACATGATTTACTACAGGGGAATAGGAGACTTGACCAATGATTTACTACAGGGGGAATAGGGGACTTGGCCAATGATTTACTACAGGGGGAATAGGGGACTTGGCAAATGATTTACTACAGGGGAATAGGGGACTAGGCAAATGATTTACTACAGGGGGAATAGGGGACTTGGCCAATGATTTACTACAGGGGGAATAGCAGACTAGGCAAATGATTTACCAGAGGAGGAATAGGGGACTTGGCATATGATTTACTACAGGGGGAATAGGGGACTTGGTGAATAATTTACTACAGGCGAATAGGGGACTTGGCCAATGATTTACTACATGAGAAATAGGGGACTTGGCCAATGGTTTACTACAGGGGGAATAGGGGACTAGGCAAATGATTTACTACAGGGGGAATAGGGGACTTGGCAAATGATTTACTACAGGGGGAATAGGGGACTTGGCCACTGATTTACTACAGGGGGAATAGGGGACTAGACAAATGATTTACTACAGGGGGAATAGGGGACTTGGCAATGATTTACTACAGGGGGAATAGGGGACTTAGCAAATGATTTACTACAGGGGAATAGGGGACTTGGCACATAATTAACTACAAGAGAATAGGGGACTTGGCCAATGATTTACTACAGGGGGAATAGGGGACTTGGCCAATGATTTATTACAGGAGGAATAGGGGACTTGGCACATGATTTACTGCAGGGGGAATAGGGGACTTGGCAAATGATATACTACAGGGGGAATAGGGGACTTGGCATATGATTTACTACAGGGGGAATAGGGGACTTGACAAATGATTTACTACAGGGAATAGGGACTTGGCCAATGATTTACTACAGGGGAATAGGGGACCTGGCCAATGATTTACTACAGGGGGAATAAGGGACTTGGCCAATGATTTACTACAGGGGGAATAGGGGACCTGGCCAATGATTTACTACAGGGGAATAGGGGACCTGGCCAATGATTTACTACAGGGGGAATAGGGGACTTGTCCAATGATTTACTACAGGAGGAATAGGGACTTGGCAAATGATTTACTACAGGGGGAATAAGGGACTTGGCCAATGATTTACTACAGGGGAATAGGAGACTTGGCAAATGATTTACTAAGGGGGAATAGGGGACTTGGCCAATGATTTACTACAGGGGAATAGGGGACTTGGCAAATGATTTACTACAGGGGAATAGGGGACTTGGCAAATGAGTTACTAGAGGAGGAATAGGGGACTTGGCACATGAGTTACTACAGGGGAATAGGGGACTTGGCCAATGATTTACTACAGGGGGAATACGGGACTTAGCAAATGAAGAACAACAGACTTTGATAGTGGTGCCTTGTGCTTTGCAAATGATGAACAACATATTTGCTAGTGGCGCCCTGCGCATGTTGAATGAGGACTCCACGGTGACTCAGCGACCATGAAGCCTTGGAGTGAAATAGCAGGCAAAGCACGGAAAAAGCATGAGAGAGGGGGAGAGAGAGAGAGAGAGAAACTCGAAACTCGAAATCTTTAATGAGGGTGAATAGATAAGCTGGAAGCTTTTTTACACTGTGCCCTCAAAATGACAATAACCAAAAGGAACAATTACGTCGATTTGACAAAATTAAACACAGCATTAAGAAAAACAACAATTTTTTTTTTAGAAAATAGCAAGCAATCTCATTATAACGTATTGCACACACACACACACACACACACACACACACACACACACACACACACACACACACACACACACACACACACACACACACACAAAACTGGACATACGTAAACATCACATAGGCATACATAAACATTTCATAAGTCAATCATGTCATATGGCTTATAGCCCAGCCGACCACGGAGGCCAACTGAGACTGCTACAACTTGTTTGTGTCAAAAGGAATGTCAAACTTGGGAGAATATACAGTTAAGTGAAACATAATTTACAACTGGTCTATGAGGTATTTGAAATACGCTTTTTTAAACGATGCTGAACTATTTTTCTGCTTTAAATGTGTAGGTATTTCATTCCATAATTTACTACCAGAGTAAATAAGGGATGACTTGAAAAGATCAGTTCGTGGTCGAGGGGTATAAAGGATATTTTTCCTCGAATTTTGATTAATGGGAATTTGTCATGAAGATAAGGTGGCGCAAGATTATTAACAATTTTATACACAAAGACAGCTTTATAAGCAGCATTTTTGATCGAATGGTAGAATGTTAAGATCTTTATAATCACTAGCTTGTAGAGAAGATTTCAAGAGTATCAGCTTAATAGCGCGTCTGTACATGCTTTCTAGTGGTTTTAAGCAATTTTTGCTGGCTAAATCCCAGCATGTAGAGGCGTAGTTAATGTCTGGTTGTACATATGCATAGAAATATAACTTTCTAGTATGTTGATCGAGGAAATACTTGATTCGGTTCAACAAGAATAATTTTTTAGATAACCTTTTAGACAAATCAGGAATGTGATTAGACCATGAAAGATTATTATCAACTGTAAGGCCTAATAATTTGTGTGATTTAACTTCTTCTAAGACTTTATCTTGTATACGTATTTTAAACAAATCCGCTTTCATATTTTGACGTTTTTGTCTGGTTGTAGTCATCATAAATTTAGACTTTTGAGGATGGAGGGCCATATGATTCAGATTAGTCCACTTTGCAAGTTTATTGAGATCATTCTGTAATTTGATACATACTGAGTCAGCATCTTTGTCTTTATTATGGATAGTAGTGTCATCAGCAAAAAGCTCACAGGGAGAAGATATATGTAAAGGAAGATCATTTATATAAACTGAGAATAAGATAGAACCCAGGACTGACCCTTGGGGAACGCCATAATTTACTGGCATAAGAGAGGAAGTAGCGGAATTTTTAAAGACTACTTGTCGCCTACAGTTGAGAAATGAGGAAATGAGTTTAAGAGCTTCAGCGGATAAACCATACAATGTTAATTTTCTTAACAGTAGATTGTGATCTATAGTGTCAAATGCTTTAGCGAAGTCGACAAAAATTGTTCCTGTGAAGAAATCATTGTTTATGTTTAAATGCCATTGCTCAATTATATTAGTGAGCAAGGTGTGACAAGAATGATTTTCTCTAAATCTGCTTTGATTAGAATGTAATAAATTGTATTTCATGAAGTGTTTGTGGATGTTACATTTGATGTGTTTTTCAAGGTGTCACGGACGTACTATCTTTTAGTCGATAAGATAAGTCATTTCTTTTCAAACCCAGTATAAATTGGAGTGTCACCAGTGACTTCTTTACTACACTGGCCGGGTGTTGACCAGTGTGCTATTTTTGTCATCCCGGGTGCGCTACGTCCGTGCATTTCACTCCCATCCTCCAATACTTCTCTTCTGTTTTTCTTTTAAAGCTTTCTTTTTCTGTTCTTTAATCGCTTTCCACGTGGTGCATCAGCTGTCAGGTGCCACAGGTGAGCTGTTTTTACCTGTTGCCATCTTGGTTAGTCTAGTGGTGTGGCACTCGTATACGGACCGTCGAGTCGGAGAGATCTCCATCTCTGCTAGCTGGGCCCACTTTTCTTTATCCACTTTGGTGTGGGTTGTGTGGAAGAGTCTTTCACCCTTCAGTGGGTCGGAAAGTATTCCACTGGACACCTCTGGGATCCCTATCCCTGCCAGCTGGAAGAACCACCTTGGGTCGTCCCTGACCTGGAGTCCCCTTCGGTGTGGACCAGCACGGTTTCGGCTTCCACCCTTCGTTGGACTGGGGAGCGAACCGTTTCTCACCTCGCCCACCCGCCATTGTGGGCGGGATTTTTCGCCCTTTTTCTTCAGCTGCAGCTCCGGTCTTGGGCTGGCTGGGCGACCAGCATCTACGGACCCTGCAGTCATCCTCCGCCCAGGCACCAGCCGTTACTCAGACCTGCGGACTGGTGGTGCGGACTGGTGGTGGTGAACCTTGTCTCCTTCACTGAGACATCTGCCACACCTAGGACTGGAAGACCAGCCCACTACGAACGTCGCCCCTCTACAGGATCCACCTCCCTCTGCGAACCTCCTCGGCTCATGGACTCAAGTTGAGTTTTCCATCTTGTGTAGTGTGGACGTGGGTCTGGCGTGCGTGTGCGTGGGTTTAAAGCCTGTCCCTGATTCGGTTTTTTTTTTTGTTTTGTTTTGTTTTTTATTTGTTTAACTCTAGCTGTGTAGGCCCTGTTGGATGTAGCATTGTTTCTATAACTGTCTTTCTTCTGTCGTTCTGCTGAATGTCCTTGTAGCAGGTTAGCGGGTTAGGTTGGGACAGTAGCGGGATCCTGGGATATTTGGGAGTTTTTTTTGTGGTCTATTCAATCTACTTTGTCCCCTAGGTCAGCTAGTTCTGAATAGTGCCTTTCTCTTCTATGCCCCTTTTTCTTGTTTTTCCTCTCTCGACTATCTTTTCTCTTCTTTGTTAGGACCCATACCCCATCTGGGTCTTTCTGGATCTATTTCTGTGCCTCCCTCCCCATAGACTTGAGGATAATCTGGATCTTCTTCTTGGCCAACCTTGCCAGCACACTGTGTTTTCGACCGGCGCCATTGTGTTTAGCCTGTGTATCGCACGGGCAGGGACACATGCTGACTCACTTTCTCGCCAAGGCTTACTCACCCCAGCCTCTACCACCCAACCTCTCCCTACCCGTTACGGCATATAACGGCCCTCCACTGTCACACCCACCACTACCCTACCCTGTGGTGACCGACTTTACGCGTCACTACCCACACCCTTCCCCTCGTCAAATCACTCGCCTGACCTACACACGGGACCAGCTGCTGGCTGGCAGGGAGCGACCTTCACCCTTGACCCTTCGCTCAACGTGACACTGCGGCGTCTCAGGATTGGCCGTGACCTTCCTCACTGTCGCACAGCACGGGGAGGGAGGAGGAAACGGAGGACGATACCTACAGTCGGTAACGTTGCCCATCTCTCTCACCACTCTCGCCACAACCACACTCGCTCAGTAAACTGTCGCAACTTGATTCAAGTGCCTATGGCTCCTCGCACACAAACAACAACGAACATTTCGCTGACACTTTTCAATGCTCAGTCACTTGGTAATACTTGTAAAAAGAAACGATCTGCCGTAAATGACTTTATACTCTCCAATGATATCGACATTCTTTGTGTAACGGAAACGTGGTTCAAGGAAAGCGGCGATGAACCAAAGCTACGTGACCTCGCCCCAGCTGGCTATACCACCAAGTCCTTCCCCCGCCCCACCACGACCTGCGGGGGCGGAATCGCATTCGTCATCTCGGATAAGCTGCTCCCCTATTGCTCTTTTGACTCGTCTTTTGATTTTCAGCATCGGACCTTTGAACTTGTTCACCTGAAACTGTCCCTACCTAGCGCTCCTGTCACTAACATTTTTGGGATTTATAGACCGGTACCCAGCAGAAAGAACAAATTTACGCCCAGCATGTTTGTCAACGAACTTCCAGACTTTCTTGAATTTGTAAATGACCTTCCAGGAACATTGTTATTGATCGGCGACTTCAACTTCCATTTCAATAAGCCCACAGTTGGATACACGCCCGAAGTGTTAGAAATTTTAGATACTTTCGGACTCCAGCAGTCCGTGAATGAAATGACGAACAAACAGGGTAACATAGTAGACTGGGTAGTCTACAGAGACAGTGATCATCTTCTCAAATCCTCAACCGTTGACGATAACCTAGCATCGGATCATTATGCTGTGAAGTGTGAATTAGATATCGTTAGGCCCGCCGTTCCAAAGACTTACAAGGAAGTTAGGAAAATTTCTGCTATCGATATAGAGGCTTTCAAATCTGATCTGAGCACGGCCATACCGAGCGAGCCATCGGCCTGTCAGCTGACCTCTACCCTCCGTGCCATGCTTGATAAGCATGCTCCAGTGAGCAGGCGCTTGATCACTGATCGCTCACTGTGTCAATGGCACAACACAGTGGGTCCCGAGTTGTCTGAGGCCAAGCAGGAGAGGAGGGGGGCTGAGAGGCGATGGCGCGCCACAGGACTGACTGTGCACAGGGAAATATATCAAACTGCGAGAAATCATGTTACTGACATTGTTCATCAAGCAAAAACTTTGTTCTATTCTTCAAAGATATTGGCCTGTAATACGGCCAAGCAACTATTTAATGTCACAAATAGTCTCCTAGGCAAAGTCAGCTACTCCCCCCTTCCCACCATCTTCCAAACTCAAGAGCTCCCTCAGAAATTCTTAGAGTTTTTCAATGGAAAAATTGACACTATCCGTGAAAAGCTAGATTCTACTGCACCTGTACATCCTCTGAATGACAAAGTTTACTGTGGACCTCCTTTGGCTTGTTTTAGTCCTGTTAGTCAAGACTATGTCAAAAAACTTTGTTTGCGATGCAGCCCTAAATCATGTGAACTTGATGCCATTCCCACTAACTTGCTCTTTCAGTGCATTGATGATGTCCTACCCCATCTTACTCATGTTATCAATACCTCTTTATCCTCTGGTCACGTTCCTGAAATCTTCCGGTCCGCAGTGGTACGTCCATTGATCAAGAAACCTTCATTAGATAAAAATGTTTTAAAGAATTATCGGCCTGTATCAAATTTGTCATTTCTATCAAAATTATTGGAGAAGATCGTTTTGGAACAAATTCTAGAACATCTCGAAAAGAATCACCTTTTGAATCCTCATCAATCTGCTTACAGACAAGGCCATAGTTGTGAGACAGCACTCCTCCGTATAGTCAATGACCTCCTCTGCGGGCTTGATGATGGGAACGTTTCCTTATTAGCGATGTTAGACCTCTCTGCAGCATTTGACACGATCAATCATAATATTTTGTTCTCACGGCTTCAAACTTCCTTTGGATTCAAAGACACAGCTCTCAACTGGATTATCTCTTACTTGACTGGACGGACTCAGACAGTGTGTGTACAGGGAAGATACTCAGACAGTTCTCCTCTTAGGTACGGTGTGCCTCAGGGTTCTGTACTTGGGCCAGTTCTTTTTGTGCTGTATGCTAGTCCTGTGTCTGACGTCATCAGTGGTCACGCCATGTCGCATGAGAGCTTTGCTGACGATACTCAGCTTCATCAGTCGGCTCCCATTGCTGAAACTGACTCGCTGATTTCTCGGATGCGGGGCTGCATTGCAGACCTGAAGGACTGGATGACAACCAACAAACTACAACTAAATGACGACAAGACGGAACTCATGTTCGTGACAAAACAACCTAACCATCCTTCTCTGCCTTCAACTGTCACTATCAATGACTGTGCTGACTCTGTCTCCACCTCTGTCCGCAGTCTAGGGGTCATACTTGACCAATCCCTCTCCTTTGAGAAACAGGTTTCAAATATTTGCAAGATTGCCTATCTAGAACTAAGAAGAATCAGCTCTGTACGTCACCTTCTCTCTACAGATGCTACAGAAACTCTCATTTGTGCATTTGTCTTATCTAGAATAGATTACTGCAACTCACTTTTGGCCGGCCTTCCAAAATACCTGATAGAAAGATTACAGCGAATCCAAAATCATGCAGCCCGAGTCATCTGTAGAGCAAGAAAACATGCTCACATTTCGCCTCTCCTCCACTCTCTTCACTGGCTATCTGTCTCAAACCATATCTCGTACAAAATCTCAACTCTCACTTTCTCTGCTCTCTTTGAAAATGGACCTTCTTATCTCTCAGATCTCCTTAAAATCTACACCCCTCTCGACAACTACGCTCCTGTGCTGACGACCGCCTTCTGCGAATGACTCGCTTCAGGACTACTACTGGTGAAAGATCTTTCTCTTTTCAAGCTCCAGTGACGTGGAACAGACTGCCAGACTGTCTCAGACATTTAGATTCTATCTCTTCTTTCAAGTCTAAACTTAAAACCCACCTATTTTCTCATAATTAGTCAATGCTGTGGGGAGAGGGGGGGGGGGGGGGTACAACCTAACTCATAGCCATCTGGGCCTTTTCAAATGTAGCGTATGTGTATGTTCTCTATTATATGTATTTGTTGTATGATTGAACGTTATAGGATTAAGTTTTTGTAGTGATATTTGAAGAATAAGTGAATGTCACATTGGTAGGATTAGGATTTGTTAGTTATTGTAGTAATAGTATTTGTAGTTGGGTGTAAGGTGTATTATTGTATATGAGAAGGGTGAATGTAGTATGACTTTGTAAAGCGCTTAGAGAAATTCGTTTGATTAAGCGCTATATAAGAAATCATTATTATTATTATTATCTGGAGTGCTAGTGCGAGTGAATGATTGTAATGTGAATAAAAGTATTGTCGAAACTTCTTCCTCTTGTGGTCTGGTGGTGTGAGGGATTGAGTGATCGCTCCGTTTCTGCCACTGCACATTACTTGTATAAGAACCCCCCCTGTCAGGTATACTCACACTTGACAACTATGGTGGAGATGCCGGGGACAGGAATGTGTATGTGGTAGTGTAAAAGCGACACTCTGAACTCACTACCGCCCGACCCTTGAGAGACCTGTCTATCTTTCTGTACGTGTATTTGACGGGTGGTTGGTTGGGTGGGTTCTAGAGTCGGTAGGGAACCCATTGGAGCGGACCGGTTTTGGGGGTGCTGTCGGCAGTAGAGTTCCGCGCTCCGTGGTCGGACCTTCGGCGCTTCCGTTCCGCGTTCGTCTCCGTGTGTGTTTTGTTTTGTCTAGTACCGCCGGCTATTGTTTCTAGAATTCCGTTCTCCTTTTCTCATTACCTTGGTTAGAATAAGTACTTGGGTGGAGAAAGAAGGGGGTTTTTGAATTTTAGATTAATAGGTCTTGCTTGTGCAGAGTCACCGATATCAGTGCTTGTGCTGATTTAGGATTTTGGTCTGCATTTGCCTGTACCCAAGACGCCGACTGTGTTAGTAAGGTAAGTGTAGGCAGGCTTGCCAATCATTTGGTGCTTTGTTTACAAGGCAAACTTTGACACTTAGTTCCGGTACCGTGTTTGCGCGAAACTCGGTCTTACATAAGTCTATCTACTTCAGTTCACCAAAACAAAAAGACTATCTATTCTTGGTGGTGTGTTATTTCATTGTTATTACACACTAGGTTGTAGGATCTGTGTTGTTTAGTCTAAGGGGATTAGCCCTAAGTTGATAGGCTTTCCTCTTCTGTCTAGCGGACAGACAAGCAGTTTATTTGCTTTCCTATCTAGCTGTTGATGTTAGGGCTTTCTTAATTGTTCAACACTAATTTGTGTGATTGTGGTGATTGGAATAATAAATTTGTCAGTCGTGTGTTGAGAATGGGAGTGTAGCGTCTTCTGATATATTTAAGTGTTTTTCCAAAGAGCCACTTGCGTTTGTTTTTTTTTTTGTCGCCCCTCCCCCTCTCATCCGCTTCCCATTCAGTTACAGAGCAGTGATTTTAGCACGTGGTTCCCGTCTTTGGACTAGATCGTGTTGCACGGGAGTTTCGGCGCGCACATCAAGCCACTGTTTTGACGAGTCGGTTCTGTCCCGGTGCCCCAGTGATCGTGTTGGTGCACGTGCGCTTCCGTGTTTACGTCAGTCGCCGGTAGAATTTAGGTTAGCTGTTTGACCTTGCGGTACGGATCGTTTAATTTCTATTGTCCGTCCCTGCCTTATGCGTGTTTGTTGATGTCTTGTTGCTTTTCTCTTTGGATAAGTTGGTTGCTGGTTGGAGTAACGCGTTGAGTTATAAATTCCAGTTGTATAGGTCTGTGATTTCTTTGGCCTCTTTGCTGAGTAAACGTCTTTGAAGTCTTATTTTGAGAAATCAACATTTGATCCGGAGATAGGTTTGTTACCCAGGTGTGGTAACTTTGTTTGGGTTCTTGGCACGCCGGTGCACAAGGGCAGTTGTTGCTATACAGTGATAAGCTTTCGCTTTGTCGATTTGTTAATTCCACGTCGTGTCGGAATTGGTTCATGCTTGGACATTGTTTTCCATAGAGGAAAAGAAACTGTTGAGCTCGGACCACGTTTTCTGGCCGGCGGTTTTTTTGAAGATTGCCGCTCTCAACGCTCTGAAGTGTTAAAAACATAACTGGGTATTTCCGTCGTTGGATGTCAGGGGAAATAACTCAAGCTCTTAGCTAGTTATTGGATTTGGACACTCGGCGTTCATTTGGTGAGAAGAGGTTAGTTTGCTTTACTTATTGAGCTTAGCTAGGGTTAAGCGATTCAGTTCGTTGGGGCTAGCTTCGTGTGGCAGTACTCTTGACTGTAATTTGGTTCGTGAAGCATTCTTTCTCCTCGAGTTTGAACGGTTTTGTGGATTGACTACACTTAGTCATAAAGTCATACATTGTTGACTTTGTTGTTCAAACTACTCTTTTGTCTTGTGAGACATACCTTAGACTGTAACCTACGGTTGGAGATTTGTTGGTGTTGACTACACTTAGTCAAAAAGTCATACGTAGGACTTTGTCATTTCTCCTTCCCTGTTTTGGGAATATTGTTACAGTTGTTGACTACCCTTAGTCATAGAGTTAATTTGTGGAACGTTATTACTCCGTATTTCCTTTTCGTGGGAATACAGCTACAATTTAGCGGATTGGAGTTGCTGATACGTTGTGAGCTTACTCAATTTCGGTTCCCGTTCTTGGACTTTGACTTTTGTGGTTCTACCTTGGAGGAACTCGGACTTTGGAGGAAATATTGTTGGTGGACCACTCTTGGTTCGTTGGATAGTAGTACTTCCTCGTGGTGTTTTGTTAGGGTTGTCCATGCGTGTTTGACTTATATTAAATCCTAACGTCATTTCTCATTCATTATCGTTCAGTGAGTGTTGTCATTCTCGGTGAGGGTGGGTTAACCATTGTGTTGGTGTTACCCTATATGACTCACTGATTTAAGATAGTGCGTTTTTCCCTTTGGAAATTGGGGATAGTTCTCTTCAAACCTAGTGACTATTCACAGAATCTTGGATTTATATCCATTTAGTGTCGTCCTGTACTGTTGGCTTGTGGGTTCAAATATTTTGTGACCTTCGAAGTAGTCGACCGTGGTACTAAGTGCGAAGTGGACACACACGTGGGAACCTTGGTAGGATTTCGTTCGACAGAGTTCTGCGTGGTTGTGCAAAGCTTGTGCGTCACTTGGTGATTCGGTGACTTCGTGTGTGGTGAGGTGTACTGTGAGTTATGGAACACGTAGACGACGGGCGCCGGATCACACGTTCTCAGACTTGTGGTGCAGGAATCCTACCAGGGATGGGGAGCCCCATGACTCAGGCGACGACTGGCCCTACTACCCAGGTCGTGTTTTCTTCTGGTGGGACTCGTCCTCCAGTCACCGCAATGTCCACAATGCAGGAGATGACCCCTCCTGAGTCACTCTCTCCGAGACGACCTCTGCCCACTCCAGTCTCGGGACTTCGCCCTGTGCCGTATCTTCGAGATGACTTCCGCTTTCGGCCTTCGCCTATGCCCCATCCTCCTGGACCAGCGCCCATGGATCCGCTCTTGTTGATGAGGATTGAAAGAGAAGAAAGAGAGGCAAGAGAGAGAAGAGAGCGGGAGGTGAGGAGACTGGAAAAGTAGGAGAGAGAAGCCAAAGAAGAGAGACGATGGAGACTGGAAATGGAGGAGAAGAGATTGGAGAGGGAGGAGAAAGAACGGCGATGGAGAGAGGAGATGGAGGAAAGGAGACTGGAGCGAGAGTTGAGAGAAAAGAAAGAACAGCTAGACAGAGAGGCCCAGAAACAGAAAGAGTTGGACTTTGAGGCTCGTTTGGAGGAGGAAAGAGAAAGACTCCGGGCCGAGCTAGTTCAACAGTTAGATGCAGCCGAAGCACAGTCTGTGGTTGCTTCCGAGCATGGCTCTGCCCATCGGGAAATAGCGGATTTTCATCAGGGCTTGGATATTCCGGTGGCTCCACCCATGCTACATATGCCAGTGTACAGTGCTAGCGATAACATAGACACCTACATCGAGCACTTTGAGGCGGTAGCCGCTGCGTACCAGCTGACCGACCAGAGGAAAGCCCTTTACCTCATCAGCAGCCTGACGGGGAAGGCTAAGGAGGCGTTTGTTGACATTCCACCCGGAGCTTCCTATACCGAGTTAAAAGCGGCTCTTCGCCGGAGACTGCACATGACTGCCGAGTCCTATAGAAAGCAGTTTCGCACAATGAGGAAACCTTCAGAGGAGACTTTTCACCAGTTCGGGGAACGCCTCCGGCGCACTATGGGATATTGGATTGAAGCCTCAGAAATGGAAATGAAGGATTGTTTCCTCTTGGAACAACTTGTGAATTCGGTATCTCAGGAACTGCAGTTTAAGTTGGGCGAGGAGAAACCAAAGACATTCGCCAGGGCAATCGAGATTGCTGAAGCCTTCGCAGATGCGCGTCGTCACTATCGGATGCCTACACCAGGAACTAGTAGGAAACCCGCCGATCGGGAGTCACGTGACTTCAAACCACCGTCACCCTCCAAAAGCGATGTCCCCAGCAATTCCAGGAACGTTGGAGCCAAGCTCAATCTTTGCTTCCTCTGTGGGGAAAAGGGACATTTCATCCGGGATTGTCCAAAGAGGAAGGACAAGACAAAATCCGACGTCTCGCACGTTAGGGTGGCATTTGGAGAGAACGAGGTCACGTCCCCATCATATCCTACCTTCCCGTCGGTGGTGTGTGGCAAGAAAGTGGAGGCTATTAGGGACACAGGAGCTACAGCGGTCTTCATCGACGAGCAGTTAGTCCCTAGTGAGGCACCTCGAGGGGGAGAGTGCCAAGTGTCAGGAATCGAGTCATCCTTCAGGGCAACCCGATCTACAGTATTGGTAGATGTCTCTACGCCATACTTTAAAGGGAAGGTATGGGCAGTCGCCCTTCAGCGACCAGCGTACTCCCTACTGATTGGCAATTCAGTGTGCTTTGGGGATGGTCAACGTCGGGAGATATCGTCCGAGTTGCCACCTGAGGTGTTTGTGGCCGCCACCACGCGTTCCCAAGCACAGAGAGAGAAAGAGGCACTGAAACCCCTCCTGAAGCCCTTGACTCAGCATGACATCTTGACCATGGATCCGTCAACTGTAAGTAGCTTGCAAGCAAAGGATCCATCCCTCAAAATCCGGAGTTTGGTTGGGGAACCAGCAAGGACATCCCGCAGCAGCGTGGTAGAGTTCGTGAGGCGCAAGGGGCTGGTACACAGACGTCATACGTCATCTACTTCGTCTGCCACTCAACTTGTCGTACCAGGAGCTCTCCACAGCACTGCCATGCGCCTAGGCCACGACACCCCTATGGCAGGACATTTGGGGGCACGTCGAACCCTGGAGAGAATCCAACAAGACTTTTACTGGCCAGGAGTAGCAAAGGACGTGAAAAGGTACGGTCGCAGCTGTGATGTTCACCAACGAACTACTCCGAAGGGCCGGAACACCAGGATGTCTGTGGCGTTGTTGACATCAGCAGGTTCTGCACCCTCGAGGAGTAGAAAACCATTGCTAGCAAAGCAAAGGAGCAGACGCAAAATGAGTCAAACATGCGCTGAAATGAGAGCGAATGAGAGGGAGTCAAACACCAACCAGGACCGCCTCACAGCCATGGAGCGACACCTGGGCCAGTTGTGTGACAGCTCTGTCTCCTACACACGTAAAACAGCACGTCTACGTAACAAAGGTGACCACGTATGTAGGAAGATAACAGAGAACGCAGAACATGTGAAATGGAACCCTTCTCTAAGCAAAGGCATGACCCATTTTGCTGAAAGTCCCTCAGCTGGTCGGAACTACAGGGAGGCTCAGGTGAATCGGCTAGAAAAGAAAGTGGTGTGTAATCTCAGTGGTTACGGACTGTTGTGTGAACAGACCAAGAATGACTTGAAGGAAGCCTTCAATGCCCAGTCCAGGGAAGGGATGCAGAAGAGGCAGCTGGAACAGATCAAGATGAAGATGCCACAGAACCGACAGCAGATTGTGCAGGTAGAATCGGATCTACAGAAGGCCAGTGTGGAAGCTTTTCGCAGTCATCACGCCTTGGAGCAGCAGGTTCACAGCTTTCAGGCCAAGATCACAGACATGAAGAAAGTGCTGACAGAGTTTGTCAACACTGAGCTGGTCTTCCATGCCAGGACCCTGGAGCTCTACGCACAGTGCTTCCAGACACTGAACGTCATCGACCCAGGCGGTGACCTGGAGATGAAGCCAGCCGAAGCAGTGCGTCAGGACATAGCACGCACGGCTTCCCAGCAGTACCTGAACAGCAACAACAGCAGCAGTTGTCCTGCTCCTCGTCGGACCCTATCCCCTTGTCTATTTCCAGTGCCCCGGTTAGCAATGGTGTGCCCAGAAAGGCACTGGATGATGTCAGATGACTGAAGATGATGATGATGAAGGCTGATTACCTCAGCCAGATGGAGTAACGAGTCAAGGTTCAAGAGTGAGGAAAGTCCACATGAATGTAAGGGTATACAGAACGTATTGGAGGCTGTGGTAGGCTGTGCCTCAGTGGCACAAGCCTCTTTGGTTGGGGGGTGTTGTCACGGACGTACTATCTTTTAGTCGATAAGATAAGTCATTTCTTTTCAAACCCAGTATAAATTGGAGTGTCACCAGTGACTTCTTTACTACACTGGCCGGGTGTTGACCAGTGTGCTATTTTTGTCATCCCGGGTGCGCTACGTCCGTGCATTTCACTCCCATCCTCCAATACTTCTCTTCTTTTTTTCTTTTAAAGCTTTCTTTTTCTGTTCTTTAATCGCTTTCCACGTGGTTCATCAGCTGTCAGGTGCCACAGGTGAGCTGTTTTTACCTGTTGCCATCTTGGTTAGTCTAGTGGTGTGGCACTCGTATACGGACCGTCGAGTCGGAGAGATCTCCATCTCTGCTAGCTGGGCCCACTTTTCTTTATCCACTTCGGTGTGGGTTGTGTGGAAGAGTCTTTCGCCCCTCAGTGGGTCGGAAAGTATTCCACTGGACACCTCTGGGATCCCTATCCCTGCCAGCTGGAAGAACCACCTTGGGTCATCCCTGACCTGGAGTTCCCTTCGGTGTGGACCGGCACGGTTTCGGCTTCCACCCTTCGTTGGACTGGGGAGCGAACCATTTCTCACCTCGCCCACCCGCCATTTTGGGCGGGATTTTTCGCCCTTTTTCTTCAGCTGCAGCTCCGGTCTTGGGCTGGCTGGGCGACCAGCATCTACGGACCCTGCAGTCATCCTCCGCCCAGGCACCAGCCGTTACTCAGACCTGCGGACTGGTGGTGCGGACTGGTGGTGGTGAACCTTGTCTCCTTCACTGAGACATCTGCCACACCTAGGACTGGAAGACCAGCCCACTACGAACGTTGCCCCTCTACAGGATCCACCTCCCTCTGCGAACCTCCTCGGCTCATGGACTCAAGTTGAGTTTTCCATCTTGTGTAGTGTGGACGTGGGTCTGGCGTGCGTGTGCGTGGGTTTAAAGCCTGTCCCTGATTCGTTTTTTTTTTTTTGTTTTGTTTTGTTTTTTATTTGTTTAACTCTAGCT
>CM065728.1:77332164-77357164 GCA_033310375.1 Conus canariensis | reverse complement strand
TACATTCATTTAGGTTTAGTTATAGTGTTGTTCATTCCTTCAAACAGTGGATATATAACAAACAAAAGACATATTTTTGCAATCAGCATTCACAGTCATCTCTATATGTATGCATATTTTCTTTTAAGCTGAAGTTATCCATTCTCTCCCACAGTTATTTTTCAC
Organism: Conus canariensis; assembly: GCA_033310375.1. NCBI lineage: Eukaryota > Metazoa > Mollusca > Gastropoda > Neogastropoda > Conidae > Conus > Conus canariensis. The sequence continues at coordinate 77,356,999 of CM065728.1, read as the reverse complement.
AATATAATCCAATACAAGATTATATCACAATATCAGTGATCACAATAGTAACAATACTATCATAGTATTAACATTGATAAAGAATACTGGTAATAATAATATTGATATAGTAGTAATGATGGTAATAATAGTAATAATAATGATTATAATGATTATGATAATAGCTATAGATAATAGCTATCACAGTAGCAGTGACCAATATATTAGCAATAATAACATCAGTATCAGTGTTATCAATAATATCAAAAATTCAGTAGTCATAACAGCAATACCGAAGTTTATGTATGCATTCTAGTTTTAAGTTGCAACTTCAATTGTAACAATGCCATTTTATACATGTGTACTAACAACAATGAAAAACCCGCTGGACTGCAATTCAACAAGACTCATACACACTTATTCACAAACACTTCAATGCATTTCGTCTCGCAGTCATTGACTCATATGCACACATTGAAGTAAACTTGGTAATTTGAATCTTGCTAAGGGAGAGAATGAATGAATTATTCTGGCTTATTCATTGGGGTCTTCAAATAGAGGTTTAAAGTTTGTCCATTTCATTTCACACGTGTATAGGTCATTATTAGCTGGTGCTATTAGTCTTTCAAGGCTGAATCTTTCTTTGAGTATTTTTTTGAACACTGAAACTATTGGATGACTTTTATTTATTTTACATCTATGTATGTAGTTCTTTGCTATTAAGATTATCAAATCAAATACTGCATCAGTTTTTAAGTCGACCTCAGTTCCAAATATGACTAAATTTTCTGAAAATTGTAGATTACACACCACTGAACATTTTTCCCTAAACACATTTTCTAATGCTTTCCAAAACTCTTTAACATGTTTGCACCTCCAGAACATGTGTTCAATACTGTCTTTCTCTTGGTTACAAAAACTACGCTTTTCATTGTTAGTTATTCCCATTTCTTTTAGTACTACATTAGTAGCTATAATTCTGTGAACAATTCTTATCTGCAACCATTTCAGTTTGGTATCTTTTGTAAAGTGAATTTTCTGGAAGCACACATTCCAAGGTATATCTCTGTTTAACTTGTCAGTCCATTTGGTGCAACAGTTTGGTCTCCCACAGTCTTTGTTTAATATTCTATAGTATACTTGGGAGCCTTTTTCAGCTACATTGTATATCTTTTTGAGTGCTGCATTGTATTCTAATGGGATATTATTCTCAATATCGACTCCTTGTTTTCTTATATAGTTTTTTTTATTGATGCTATACAGTCGGCATATGATAGAAAGTCTATTTGTATTCTGTATTTTGCTCTGAATTCTTCCAGTGTTAAAAACTCACCATTGTCTTTCATCAACTGGAATATTCTATTAACGTTCTTTTCAATCCAGCTGTTCAATTTTATCATTTTATTACCAACATTAATGTTTTCATTGTATAAAATAGGTTCTGCTAATACTTCTTCAGCCTTTTCTGGCCTTATTTCATAATATATTCGTTTATATGAGGAGAACACATGCTGCCAGAATATATTATCTTTGCTTTTCATGCATAAATAATTTGGAGAATATTCTTCTATTTGTTCAATAAATGGATAGCAAGAAATCATAAAATCTTTCCATTTATGGCTTGTGTTTTTAAGTCTTTTTAACCATGTTAATTTTAATGCTGCGATCTTTGCTTGTATATTTGGTACATTCAGTCCACCCTCTTTCATATCTTGAACAGCCGTCTTACGACATATTTTGTCTCGTTTTCTTCCCCATATAAACCAAAAACATAATCTCTGTAGCTCTTTAACAAAAGAATCTGGGGGGTTTGGTAGCAGTAGCCAAAGATGAGTAAGTTTTGACAAGATTAGAGCTTTTAAAACTGCTATTCTTCCTAAAGGTGTAATTACTCTTTTCAGCCAGGTTTTGAATAGTGCTTTCACTTCAGTCATTTTTTCTTTGTAATTTCTTTGTTCCATTTCTGTAAGGTCTTAAGTAAACCATACTCCAAGTATCTTAAATTCATCTGGATCCCACGTCATTTTTAAATGTTCCATATATTTCACATTACAGTTTTTTTTTACTTCCAAGCCAAATAACCTGTGTTTTTTCTTTATTTAAAAACAGTCCTGATGTCTTTCCAAACTTCTCGACAAGGTGGATAGATTTTTCAAATGATATTTTATCTCCTTTGATCATCAGTTGTGTGTCATCGGCAAATTGTGATATCTTGTATTCATGTTTCCCAATCCAAATCCCTTTTATGTTTTTTTTCTTCTTTCATCATAATGGATGATATCTCCGCGCAAAGCACGAAGATATACGGTGACATCGGGTCCCCTTGCCGACAGCCTCTCTCAATCGAAAACCAATCTGATATCTGACCATTTACAATAACAGTCGATTTAATATTTTTATATAAAATATATATCCATTGACATATACTCTTTCCAAATCCAAAGGCTTTTAGAACTTTGAACATAAAATTCCAATCTACGGAGTCGAACGCCTTCTCAAAGTCAACATTAATTAACATATCTGGAGTATTCTTTGAACTGAGATGGCTTATTAGATCATATATTAGTCTAATGTTGCATCCCATATATCTATTTGGGACAAAACCAGTCTGATCATCACTAACAAATGTTGGAAGTACCTTTTTTATTCTGTTAGCTATACATGTTGATCCTATTTTATATATAACATTTAGTAATGTAATAGGCCTCCAGTTTTTCATATACTGTTTTGATTTACCTGGTTTGGGGATGCATGTAATTATACCCTCTCTCTGCGTTATGGAGAGCTTTCCCTCTCTGTAGCTTTCATTCAAAGCCCTAACCACTAGATAGCCCAACTGCTTCCAGAAACACTTGAAAAACTCTGCTCCGAATCCATCTGTTCCTGGACTTTTCCCATTCTTCATGTTTTTTAATGCAGCGCTTGCTTCCTCCAATGTTATTTCCCCCTCTAAAGATTCACTGTCTTCCTCTGTTAAGTTCGGAATTTCGTTAACTAAATCATTTATTTCGCATTTTTCTAGATCTCTTTTTTTGTATAGTTCTTCATAAAAATGTTGAACTTCTCTTTTAATCTCACTTGTCTCTTCTATATCTGTTCCCTGAGTGTTCACAAGTTTTGTTATCTGCTTGCTAATAAAGTTGCGCTTTTCTAAGCTACAAAAATATTTAGTTATTTTTTCCCCATCTGCAACCCATCTTGCCTTTGATCTTAACAATACTCCATTCATTGTCTTTTCTCTCAGAGTTGTTAATTCTTGATTATACACTTCAAGTTCTTTCAAATCTTCTTGTGCTTTTTGTTCCTTTTCTTCAATTTTCTTTATCTTTTGTATAACGTTTTTTTCTTTTTGGGTTGATTCTTTCTTTTTCATTGTTGCATAGGAAATAGTCTTAGCTCTTATTTTCATAAGTAGAAAATCAAGAAACGTCCTGTCAGACACCGTCAATTTTATATCTGAGTCTTTCGCATCTTGATGATTATTGTAATCTTCATTGTTTTTGGTGTATTCTTTTATTACGTTTTGGATTTCTGTGTTTATTTCGTCTAAGTATTTTTTTTATCTTTAATCCCCTAGAAGATGAACAATGAGATGCGAAGAAGCATTTATAGCCCCATTCTGATTCTATATATTTGTGCATTTTAACAAGGAGGTATTGAATTTCCAAAAAGTACTGTGTTTAGTGTCATTCCCAAATTTCAGTTTCAGGGTGATCAGTGAATGATCCGACCTATACCCCGGTAAGATATTTGTATCCTCAAAATACCAAATTAAATAGTCTGATAAGAGAAAGAAGTCTAATCTACTTTGTTGTAAAGGTGAAGGCCGTTTCTACGTATATCTTCTGCTGCTTGGATTATTTTCCCTCCAGATATCTGTTAATATTAGTTCAGTCATCATATCTTAAACAGCTTTCTTCGCCTTGGGATTATTAACATGTTTGTAATTGAAACAGTCAATTTCTTGTTCAAGTGTAACATTAAAATCTCCTACAACTATGATATTGTTATTATTGTATGCTTTTAATTTCTGCGTAATTTCATCATAGAAGGCTGGATTGTCCTTATTGGGTCCATATACATTTACTAACAGCAGCTCTTTCTCCATAGCTGTAAAAGCTATAATAATATAATTTCCATTTGGATCTGTTTCAACTTTGTTTATTTCAAATTCAAAACTATTATTAAAGAGGACCGCAACCCCCCTAGAAGATGAACAATGAGATGCGAAGAAGCATTTATAGCCCCATTCTGATTCTATATATTTGTGCATTTCTCTTTGAAAATGTGTGTCCTTCAAACAGTATATTGAAAAGCTCTTTTTTTTCTAAGGTAATGAAACACATCTCTTCTTTTTTTGCTATTTCCCAGACCTTGACAATTTAGAGATGATATTGTCAAGGCGCTGGTGTTGTCTGTTCTATTATTCATTATGCATTTTAAAAGTCCACACTTTATTTATTTGTATAATGTTTTCACACTGTATATAATTGTAAAAATTAAAGTTTTTAGTTTTAGTAAGCCTTTTGTCAAAGTCATATTTCAGTGCCTGTGATGAAAAAACACATGTTCCAACTAACACACTGCACTTAGCTCCACTAATCCAACTTTCAAAATGCAAACAATACACATTGATTCTTTGATATAAAATAAACATCCACCAGTTCAAGTGTATCACCATTCAACATTGTACACATCATTGTATCCCCCTTTGGGAAAAATATGCACCTAATAACCAGGAATGTGAATGATCTTGTCCATTGTTCAAGAAGTACATCAGTTTGTTCGAAGTTGTAAATATCTTTTATATTTGCCCCTTTCCCCACTCCCTTGCATTCTGCATTCATACCACCGCTCACAATCATACACTTAAACATAAGAACTAAACACAAAAAAGAAAACCACAAAAAAAACACATAATCATACTTATCTTGGGTTCACCATCCATACACAACACCATTTTATGTATCATAATGTATATTTCTATCATAATTCATTGCCAGGCAACAGAACGATGAAAGAATGTTAATACCTTGTTCTTTCTTTTGTTTCACCATTGAAAGAGAACTATGAATAAGACAACATCAGCACATTATCTCTGTCAGGGGAAAAAAAAGGCGTATCCTGTCCTTGAAGTCACAAAAAAAAACAAAAAAAAAAAACCCCACAAACAACAACAAACGAAACTCCTGTTCAGCTGTGTTAATTGGCACACACGGAAAAGGCTCAAACAGCCAGTGTAATCAAAGAGTCTTTAAGCAGGTCATACCGGCACTACATAAACCAAAGACAGTATCACTTCTAGACTATCCTACAGTCATGAAGCACAAATAAAAAATTAAATTAAATTAAAAAATAAATAAATAAAAAAAATAAAAAATAAAAATAAAAACCCTGTCAGAGAAGGAACTAAGTACTTTAAGTAGCCAACTCCAGACTGACAACAGCCTACAGTTGGACACTAATAGATATACTTTAAGTTTTGAACACTGAAAAAGTTTCTTAACAATCACAATGTGATGACAGAACAACCAAACGTTACTACATAATCTATAGTATTCTTTTAATTTTGGCCATTAAACTCCTGAGGCATGAAATGAAACTGATGATTCTAATCTGAGTGATAATTCCATTTTTCCCCCCTAACAGATCAAAACAAACGTGTCACGTGGCCACTCTGCATCAGCCTTGACCCTTGACCCTCGATCTGAGCTTCCAGATGACACAACACCTTGATCTAGAATTTACAATGCACTTGATACAAAAAAAAAGAAAAAGAAGCTTAGTTGAAAAGAAACAAGCAAATTCAAACCTTTTAAATGATTTTGAATAACCAAATTACTTCATAAACTTGAAAATGAATGTTCAGAACGGCATCTGAAAACTATGGCTATCACTTACTACATGTCAGACCAAAAAAAAATCAATTTTAAGACAGACAATACTTTAACCAGGGTCACTTTATCGCTAGGCGTAGGTCTAATCTTGCACAAGCATTTACTTCTTTGCCCATGTGGCACGATCAGCAGAATGTTTGAACTCTGCTGAAGATCGAACGTTAACAATTTTACCGTTTTGCGTTTTCATAATGACTGAGCCGTTTCTGGTCCAAGCTTGTGCACAAACACTGGTATCACTTTTCACAGTGCATAGTAGTGTGTACGCTCTGGGAGTGAGATCTTCTACAAATACTGTCTTTGTACCTTTAAGACCTTTCCGGGCATAGAGCACAGTATCTCGAACGTGTCGCGACACCAATCGTACCACAATACCTCTCGGTTTGTTGGTATCCTTGGCGGAGTTGGTAGATCCAACAGGTCGATGTGGCCCGACTCGGTGCACGACCTCGATCTGCTCGCTCGTGACTTTCAGCTTCAGCTTGGTGTTAAGCAGAGACAGCACCTTGGTTTCACACTCTTCCTGGGTCTCAGTTTTCCCCTCTTTCACCCCATATATCCGCATGTTATTTCTACGTACGTAGGCAGACACTTCTTCAGATCGGCGATCTGCAATTTCTGCCAGATGTCGGGCTTCCGCAAGCTGGTGTCGTAGGTCCTCTTCTCTCTCCTTTGCCTCCGAGACCTCTCTTTTCAGCTTATCATTCTCTAACTGAACAGTATAGATGCTTGCTCGGAGTTCGTTCACAGTGTCACAGAGTTTGCACAATTTGTTCATGATGTCAGAGTTGCTGACTTCACGATCACATCCCTCCTCAATGGGAAAAACTTCCTCTGCAACAGTAGCTTCAATCATGTCGGAGTTCCCTTCCCTCTCCCCATCAGCCATTTCTCCGCCAGAAACTGAATCAAATTTAGGCAACACTTTTTCACTTGAAGAAACAGGAGAGCTAGTTATTGTCTCAATCTTTTTCTTTTTCTTTTCCTTAGACTTAATTATTGAGTCATCTGACGCACTGAACACTGACTGAGGCGAATCTGAACCACGTTGATGTTTACGTTTGACAGGATTGCTGACGCCATGTTTTCCTTCCATGTCTGAGTTCACAGTCAAACACACACATTATCCCAAATTTCACAGTGCCTCGGTCCCGTTGAGTGGCTCAAACCTGGCGTTGGTGTGACGGCAATCACGGTGTCACTTTCGGACCATCCTAGTGTCCACTCCGGTCGCCAATTAATAGCGGACCCCACAAACTCGGCGCCCGCCTCCGACGTGAGCACCGGAAGTTCCCCTTTTTTATTTATTTATTGATTGATTTTGTTTTTTGTAATTGACGTTACGTGTTGTACTCTATAGTCGCTGTCCTAACCAGGGACAAAGAATTATATGAGACTTGAAAATCGGGTTTGTGTGCGTGCGTGCGTAATAGCGTATAATGATAATCATCATCATCATCATCATCATCATATCATCATCATCACCATAATATATATTTTAAGTTGTATTTCCTCCCCATCAGCTCCTTTCTCTTCAGTACCATTCCAAAATCTTATTTTTGCCAAAGACCATACCTCGTACAAAACAAAAACAAAATAATAATAAAAACAAACAAACCCAGGAATCGAGAGTTTGACCAAGTTTGTCTCTGTTTTATTGTTATGTGTCCTCACTGAAAAAGAACAATGGGTGAACGCGTTCTGTCTGTTTGCTGACTTGTTTGCCTCGTTTGTGTGACGGCTTATTGATTCTACTTTTGCCCAAAGCCCCAGTGCCTGTCCCCAGTGTCCAGCTTTGAAGTCAGTCTGAAGCCAATGGACTGGAAACTAGGCAGTTATAAAACAAAGTAGGCAGCTATAAAACAAAGTGTAATGCAGGAATGAGAACACACGGAAGAATAATTTGTTTCCCCAATCTTTGAAAGTCCAAGCAAAGAAAATTGATTCAACATGATTCTCAATTTTAGACAATTGATTCAGCATGCAGATGTTTCTAGAATTTAAGATGGAAAACGTGCAAGATACCTTGACTCCAGTAAGTTCATACTGCTGGTTTGCATCTCTTTATTTGCAGAATGTTTACTATTCATTTTACGTACTGAATATTCGCACCATTTCTTAGGTTTCAATGGGAAGGATACTCTCTTCCCTAAATAATCTAGCATTGTTTCTGAGTTGCTTGTAAAACTACTGAAACTGGGGCGTATTTCTATCGGTTTGAATATTCTTCTACTATTTTGAAAAATGAAACAATGCTACTAGGGCGAAACATATTGGAGTGTGTTCAACATATAAATGTTTCATTGGAAGTGTTTCAAAGGCTGTGGTTTGTGATGCTTCTAGAAACGTCTGTACTGTACGCTCGAAAGAAACGACAGACTTGGCACTTATACTCGACTGTGTTATATTGACAATGGCATCCACATCTATGACAGGAAATGAAAAAAGTCAAAATATAAAACAAGTATTAGTCTGCAGCTATAAACCTTGCAACACCCCTAGGGATGGTTGTTGCTGCTTTCATGGCGTACCAGACGAACAGATGTACAGACGCACTGAAAGGGACATGAATAGGAACGTAGAAGATGGGGGGGGGGGGGGGGTTGATTATGAGGGAACTTTAGAGATAAGCGTTGACACTAATATATGCATATACATATCAATACGTACACAGATACATACATACATACATACATGCATACGTGCATACATGCATGACATACATATCATACATACATACATTCATACATACATACATACATACATACATACATACATACATACATACATACATACATACATACATACATACTATACCTTGTTTCATGTCTCATACATACATACATGCATACATACATGTTATACATGCATACATACATACATACATACATACATACATAATACATGCATACATACATACATACATGACATACATACATGCATACATGCATACATACAAACATGCATACATACATACATACATACTACATACATACATACATACATACATGCATACATGCATACATACATACATACATACATACATACATACATACATACATACATCATACAGCATGCATGCATGCATACATACATACATACATACATACATACAACATACAGCATACACCATACGCATAGCATACATATACATACATACATACATACTCATACATACATACATACATACATAATACTACATACATACACATACCTTGTTTTCCTGCTCATCATACATGATACATACATACATACATACATACATACATACATACATACATACATACATACATACATACACATACCTTGTTTTCCCTGTCTCATACATGCATACATACATACATCATCATACATACATACATACATACATACATACATACATACATACATACATACATACTTTATCACCTGTTCATACATACATACATACATACATACATACATACATACATACATACATACATACATACATACAACATACATACTACTATCTGTTTTCCCTGTTCATACAACATACATAATACATACATACATACATACATACATACATACATACATACTACGTACTACGTACGTACGTACGTCGCTGTCGTGCGTCTGTTCATGCATGCATGCAGCATAGCATACATACATACATACATACATACATACATACATACCTATACATACATACATTACTACTACATACATATCATACATACATACATACCTTGTTTTCCCCGTCTCATAATACATAACATACATACATACATACATACATACATACATACATACATACATACATACACATACATACATACATACATACATACCTTGTTTTCCACTCATACATACATTACATACATACAATACATACATACATACATACATACTTTCCTCATACATACATACATACATACATACTACATACATACATACATACATACATACATACATACATACTCTCATTCATTCATCTCATTACATATATACATACATCATACATATACATACATACAGTACACATACAGACATTACATTATTCTTTCATTCATCAGAGCAGACAGAAACAGACCTTGTTTCCGTCTCTTTGTCCTTGCCACTCCAGTGGCACACACAGGCCGCTTACTCCGGTTCCTCATCCACAGCCACAGCCTAGCTTGTCCCGCCACAGTCTTTACTCCCGCCACAGTCTGGGTACATCGGCAGTCCACGTGGGGTGGGGGGGGGGGGGGGGGAGGCGGGGGGAAGGGGGAGGGAGGGGGGGGGACCAGTCAATGTCAGGCAGTCTTGAAACCACCAGCAAGAGACATTACACTGGTGCCAAGTCACTTAAGAGGTACTCGGCGGTGTCTTCCCTGCTCTAAGCCCCACTGACCACATATAACCGCTAGGTGGCAGAGCCAGCGTGAGTGAGGTCTCCCTCCAGAGGAATTCTCTTCTCTTTCTCCCTGATCCTCTCCTGTCCAGCATGGTCAATGGCCTGTTGATCGCTGACGAGTTGAGCCCACAGCAAAGACGTGAGGGCCTTGGATCATCCTCTACGGATGTGGCATACATGATTGTTCCTATTGTGAGTGCAAGGTTTACATGAGTTTTTTCCTACTGTGTGAGTGCAAGCTAATGATTGTTCTAGTAGTGCAAGGCATACTGATTGTTCCTATTGTGGTAAGTGCCATAAGGCATACATGATTGATTCCTATTGTAAGTGCAAGGCATACATGATTGTTCCTATTGTAAGTGCAAGGCATACATATTGTTCCTATTGTGAATACATTTCCCCCTCACCGTTTCTCTACCTATGCTGGTGTGACAACGAATAAAAGGCAACTGCAGCACACACACAATGTAGCGCTCTGTAAGCACGGAGAGACTCACCAGAACAACAGTCACGTTGTGTGTGCAGTGCGACAAATGCATGAAGGGCAGAGGGGGAATTACAGGAATGTTGACATAAAAGAAAGAGGTGAACAATAATTATCCATGACAATTTCATCACTAGTTTGTAACCTGACAATTCATATGTAACTGAGACTCCTGACAATTCACATGTAACTGAGACTCATGATAATTCACATGTAACTGAGACTCCTGACAATTCATATGTAACTGAGACTCCTGCCAATTCATATGTAACCTGAGACTCCTGACAATTCATGTGTAACCTGCGACTCCTGACAATTCATATGTAACCTGAGACTCCTGACAATTCACATGTAACCTGAGACTCCTGACAATTCACATGTAACCTGAGACTCCTGACATTTCATATGTAGCCTGAGACTCCTGACAATTCACATGTAACCTGAGACTCCTGACAATGCATGTGTAACCTGTGACTCCTGACAATTCATATGTACCTGAGACTCCTGACAATTCACATGTAACCTGAGACTCCTGACAATGCATGTGTAACCTGTGACTCCTGACAATTCACATGTACCTGAGACTCCTGACAATTCACATGTAACCTGAGACTCCTGACAATTCACATGTAACCTGAGACTCCTGACAATTCACATGTACCTGAGACTCCTGACAATTCCCATGTAACCTGTGACTCCTGACAATTCATATGTAACCTGAGACTCCTGACAATTCCCATGTAACCTGAGACTCCTGACAATTCCCATGTAACCTGTGACTCCTGACAATTCACATGTAAGCTGAGACTCCTGACAAATCACATGTAACCTGAAACTCTTGACAATTCACATGTAACCTGTGACACCTGACAATTCACATGTAACCTGAGACTCCTGACAATTCATATGTAACTTGTGACTCCTGACAATTCATATGCAACTGAGACTCCTGACAATTCACATGTAACCCGAGACTCCTGACAATGCATGTGTAACCTGTGACTCCTGACAATTCATATGTAACCTGAGACTCCTGACAATTCACATGTAACCTGAGACTCCTGACAATTCACATGTAACCTGAGACTCCTGACAATTCTGACAATTCACATGTACCTGAGACTCCTGACAATTCACATGTAGCCTGTGACTCCTGACAATTCATATGTAACCTGAGACTCCTGACAATTCACATGTAACCTGAGACTCCTGACAATTCACATGTAACCTGAGACTCCTGACAATTCACATGTACCTGTGACTACTGACAATTCATATGTAATCTGTGACTCCTGACAATTCATATGTAACCTGAGACTCCTGATAATTCATATGTAACCTGTGACTCCTGACAATTCATATGTAACCAGAGACTCCTGACAATTCACATGTAACCTAAGACTCCTGACAATTCATATGTAACATGAGACTCCTGACAATTCACATGTAACCTGAGACTCCTGACAATTCACATGTAATCTGTGACTCCTGACAATTCACATGTAATCTGTGACTCCTGACAATTCACATGTAACCTGAGACTCCTGACAATTCACATATAACCTGAGACTCCTGACAATTCAATGTAACCTGTGAGTCCTGACAATTCATATGTAACCTGAGACTCCTGACAATTCATATGTAATCTGTGACTCCTGACAATTCATATGTAATCTGAGACTCCTGACAATTCACATGTAATCTGTGACTCCTGACAATTTATATGTAACCTGTAACTCCTGACAATTCATATGTAACCTGAGACTCCTGACAATTCATATGTCACCTGAGACACCTGACAATTCATGTGCAACCTGAGACTCCTGACAATTCATGTGTAGCCTGAGAATCCTGATAATTCATATGTAAATGAAACGACTGACAATTCATGTGTAGCCTGAGAATCCTGATAATTCGATATGCAACTGAGACTCCTGATAATTCACATGCAACTGAGACTCCTGATAATTCTTATGCAACTGAAACTCCTGATAATTCATATGCAACTGAAACTCCTGATAATTCATATGTGACCTTTCTTGTTATCACAGAAGTCAATAGATTACGAGTCACACAGCAGCATCCACAAAATGTGCAAAGATCAATCGCCTAAAGTCTTTGTTATGCCGATGTGAAAACTGACACGTCATTATTGAAAGGCACTGCTTTGGAACATTATAGAAATGGCAGAAAACAAACACATAAAACGTCCCTTTCATCTTTGCTAACCTTTTTGTGTAAAGGTGGAAACGGTACAAGAACATGACACTTTCCTCTCCTCTTAGCAAACGTCTGCTTCATGAAATCGTGAAAACGCTAATCGGTTTTCATCTCTGAATACTACAGTTTTTAATTAGAGTGGAAATGTTCCAGAAAAGATTATGTTTTCAAATTTGTAAACAATCTCCGTTCCTGGAGTGGTGAATTTAACAGACATTTCCATCTTATTTTAGCAGACATGCTTTACTGCTACAGAGTTGGAAATCCACTCAGCTATAACATTTTCATATATCTTAACTAACCTTAAAGGCTGCTGTGTTAAAAACACACACAACTCTGTTCTTTTCGTCTGCTGTTGCAGTGTGCGCTAACAGTCTTTCCACACAGGACGGAGTTGTGACGTCAGCGGTAGCATTCACTACAACAACATGGACGATCCCCACGTCACAAGGACAGAGGGCAAAGGTCGTCAGATGACTGTGACCGGAAGCTGTTGCTGAATGCGGAGCTTTTGGGGATGGAAGCAGCAATAAACTTCCAGCAGATCTATACAGTCCCTGTGAGTGATGGATGAGATAGACGATGGTGATGAGGATGATGGTAATGATGACAGTTATTTTGATGATGGGGATGGAAGCAGCAATAAACTTCCAGCAGATCTACACAGTCCCTGTGAGTGATGGATGAGATAGACGATGGTGATGAGGATGATGGTAATGATGACAGTTATTTTGATGATGGGGATGAAAGCAGCAATAAACTTCCAGCAGATCTACACAGTCCCTGTGAGTGATGGTTGAGAAAGACGATGGTGAGGAATATTGATGGCAGTCATTTTGATGATGGTCCCTGTGAGTGATGGTTGAGAAAGACGATGGTGATGAGGAAGATAGTATTGATGACAGTTATTTTGATGATGGTGATGGAAGCACCAATACTTTAAATCAGATCTACACACTCCAAAATGATGACAACGGCATTGGTAGTGATGACAGTAATAACATGCATATTGGGTGATAAAGAGTGACGATGGGAGCGGCGAGAATAATCAAGAACATCTAAATTGTGATATGATGATTAAAAAAAATAAATAACTTTCAACAGATGTGCTCCTACTATGAGGTATGTTTGCATGCAGTGAACCTGTATCTAGGTATGGATCTCTGTAAAAAAAAAAAAAAAAAGGATTATGCGCTGCAGGACAGTCTATGGTTCAGATTAAATACCTCAGAGGCAAACAGAAGCCTGGCGGGACAGTGTGATTGTTAGGGTTAATACCTCAGAGGGAAACAGAAGCCTGGTGGGACAGTGTTAACGTTGGGTTAATACCTCAGAGGCAAACAGAAGCCTGGTGGGACAGTGTGATTGTTGGGTTAATGACTAGGGCTAACAGAAGCCTGTGGACAGTGTGATTTATGGCTTAATAAATCAGAGGCAAACAGAAGCCCTGGTTGGACAGTGTGATTGTTGGCTTATACCTAAGAAAAAAAGATTTTCCTAGTGGACAGTGTAATGGTTGGATTAATACCTCAGAGGCAAAGAGAAGCCTGGTGGGACAGTGTGACTGTTGGGTTAATACCTCAGAGGCAAACAGAAGCCTGGCGGGCAGTGTGATTGTTGGGTTAATACCTCCGAGGCCAACAGGGAAACCTGGTGGGACAATGTGATTGTTGGGTTAATACCTCAGAGGCCAACAGAAGCCTGGGGGACAGTGTGATTGTTGGGTTAATACCTCGAGGCCAACAGAAGCCTGGTGGGACAGTGTGATTGTTGGGTTAATACCTCCGAGGCCAACAGAAGCCTGGTGGGACAGTGTGATTGTTGGCTTAATTACACCACCCCTCTGTTGTGGTTGACAGTGGACTGCCCACACCGCTAGACAATGGAGATGATAATGTTGACCAGTGAGACCTACCTTACTACTTTACCAATATCACAGCTTATGATTTCCCCCTCTCCTCACACACACACACACACACACACACACACACACACACACACACACACACACACACACACACACACACCTCCTTTGTCCTTACCTCCTTTTTTCCACAGATGCTACAAACGTTCGGGACGCCCCTAAGTTTGTCCTACATCACCGGCCTGGTGTCTTGTCCCTCCTCCTTCATCCTCCTCCCCTTCCTGGGCTGGCTCATCGACAGGGGAGACAATCCTCTGCGCCGGAAGTTTGCCTCCATAGTGTTTGCCACCGCTCTGCAAGTGTTGGGAGTGCTGTGTCTGCTCTTTGGGAACACTCTGCACCTGCTGGACCTGCTGGAATACAACGTTACCACCAGCACAGAGAGTGGGACTCTCAACAATTCTTTTCCAGACTTGAACGTGAGCGTGTGGGTCACTGAGGCTGGAGGGGAGGGGAATAGGCTGGATCCAGAAAGAAACGTGGACTCACTTGCAGTCAAAGATTCGTCTGCGGTGTATCAGGACGGCATCACCGTGAGTGCGCCCTTGCGCTGGCGCTCGCGTGTTTTTGCGCGTGTTCATGCATATGTATGTGATCCGCGTTTATGTGTGTGTGTGTGTGTGTGTGTGTGTGTGTGTGTGTGTGTGTGTGTGTGTGTGTGTGTGATGGGAAGCGCTCTCGCGCTCGCGTGATTTTGCGGATGCGTGCGTGCGTGCGTACTCTGTGTGTGTGTGTGTGTGTGTGTGTGTGTGTGTGTGTGGTGTGTGTGTGTGTGTGTGTGTGTGTGTGTGTGTGTGTGTGTGTGTGTGTGTGTTGTGTGTGTGCGTGCGCGCGCGCGCGCGCTCGATCTGCAAATGATATTACAGACTGTAAAGTCAACATGTATGTATTTACATGTCAGTATCTATATAGGGAACCCGGACGTAACACTCTATGTCTTTTAATATTCTCTGGAGTAAAGGGTGGATTCTTTGTTCAATAAATGTTTTCTCAGTTCTTGCTTTGAGTTAAACGTCTGGCAACGACGTCCTGATGTAATATAATGCTAGAACGTGACTGTTAATAACCTTATTTTGTACTAACATGTTCTTTGTGTCACATTTTGTAACACAATTCTTACTTTGCTGCTTGCCTCTCCTACCATTTTACTGGACACTTAAGACCAGAATCTCATCAGCAGACCTCACTGTATAAGGCACCTTGCAACGAGCCTGAAGATGCCGATGACATCTGTCTGTCGTCAGGTGCCTTTCAAAGCTGGTATGGCCATGTTGGGCTTCATCCTCATGGACTCGGGTTCGATTGTTCCAACTCCTTTGTCAAAGCTTTCATGGTCACGTGTAGTGCACAAGCGGACCACACGTCTTTGTTCATGATGGGGGTCATCATGGGGTCAGTGGGTGGAGTCCTCAACGCTGGCCTTGGGGTGCTGGACTTCACCTCGCTCCTGGGTCTGAGTTCTGTTGACGGGTAAGTTGTGCCGTTTTTATATGTGTGAGTGTGTGTGTGTGTGTGTGTGTGTGTGTGTGTGTGTGTGTGTGGTGTGTGTGTGTGTGTGTGTGCGTGTGTGCGTGTTTATGCGTTTGTGTGCGTGAGTGTGTGTGTGCGTGTGTGCGTGTTTATGTGTTTGTGTGTGTGTGTGTGTGTGTGTGTGGTGCGTGTGCGTGTGTGTGTGTGTGTGTGTGTGAGAGAGAGAGAGAGAAGAGAGAGAGAGAGAGAGAGAGAGAGAGGAGAGAGAAGACAAGACAAGACAAAGCTTTATTTGAGTTAGGCCTTCTGCCCATGTCAAGGGGGTGGGGGGTGGGGGGTTAACAAAGAGAAATCATATCATAATATCGTACATCAGATGAGTAAAGTTAATCGATACCGTATTTAAACGCGAAAAGAGGGGGGTGGGATAGAAGAGGTGGAGGGGTGGGGTAGGGGTCGGGTGGGATGGAGTGGGGGTTGGAGGGAGGATGACGAAAAGTAGCATGTTCACAAGTATGCAAAAATTGATCATTAAACATCATATAAACATTGATTTCTGAACGTAGATGCTTTAGACAGATACAGGGCAAGGGGCATACACATTCTTGTATCAGAAAGCAGACAGATACAGGGCAAGGGGCATACACATTCTTGTATCAAAAAGCAGACAGATACAGGGCAAGGGGCATACATATTCTTGTATCAGAAAGCAGACAGATACAGGGCAAGGGGCATACACATTCTTGTATCAGAAAGCAGACAGATACAGGGCAAGGGGCATACATATTCTTGTATCAGAAAGCAGACAGATACAGGGCAAGGGGCATACATATTCTTGTATCAGAAAGCAGACAGATACAGGGCAAGGGGCATACATATTCTTGTATCAGAAAGCAGACAGATACAGGGCAAGGGGCATACATATTCTTGTATCAGAAAGCAGACAGATACAGGGCAAGGGGCATACATATTCTTGTATCAGAAAGCAGACAGATACAGGGCAAGGGGCATACATATTCTTGTATCAGAAAGCAGACAGATACAGGGCAAGGGGCATACACATTCTTGTATCAGAAAGCAGACAGATACAGGGCAAGGGGCATACACATTCTTGTATCAAAAAGCAGTAGGATTAATTTAAAGGCATTTGGGGGGAACAATATTTGGGTCGGATATTCATTTCTCGAATAGCTTTATAGTAAGTACAAACCAATATAAAATGTAATTCTGATTCTTCAGAATTAGGGCAAAATGGACAATTTCTTTCCTTTTAGAATATCTATATCGGTGGGGTTTCAATTGTGAGACACCGAGTCTGACTCTTGACAAATATTTTCTGAGAGCAGGGTTTTTAACAGTGAATAGATAGAACCCCCCCCCCCCCTTCCTATTTGTCTCCTTGGAAATACGTTTGATTTATTCCAAGTAGCCTCCTTGGAATAAATCAAAAGCATTTCCAAGGAGACAAATAGGAAGATGACTTGAGCAGCACCCAGACTTCAACAAGAGGGATGCATACTACCGAATGCCCAGATCAGACCAAGTGAACATTGTGAGACTGAGGATAGGGCACTCCAGACTTTAACATCACAGGTACACTATATTGCACACCGGTGAGTCTTCAAATTATCAATGCAGTACAGCCACAGAGACAGCGGAACATTCCCAGCTAAACTCAAAGTAGAAACCTAGCCTGCCAACTCACCAGTGAGTGCAAAACCTTACTGGCCACTGGAGGGTCTTCACCATACAGCAGCCTCTTCACATTCAGCTATAATGTTCACAGGGGACTGGCTTTCCATCATATCAGCATCAGTCCAGGGATCATTCAGCAGTTTGACCAGAGTCTGGCTGCTGGTTGCCTTGGTTTCTGGAAAGGTCGAGGTTACCGGTGATGAAGATGGGGAGAGATGGGACACTGAGTCTGCACCAGGATCGCCAGACATTGCCTGTCCGGTGTGGGGAGGGTGCTGCTGTATGGTACACCACGCATTGCTGGTTCTGACTCGTGGGCTGGAGGGTCTGCATCAGGATCACTAGAGGTTGTCTGTCCGGTGTGGAAAGGGGTGCTGCTGCATGGCACACCATGTAATGTTGGTTCAGGTTTGTCTTCTGGCGATGGCCTGTGTTTGTTGGACACAGCCATGGCATCAGAAACTGACTTGTGTAATGTCCAAGAGTCCTGTATAGGTTCCAGGAGAGATTCGGGTGCTGTGGGTGAACTTGCAGCACCACTCCCAGCATAGGAGCTAGGAGGTTGACTTGCCTGCATGCGTTCCGGAGAAGACAAGAGTCGCGCGCCCCATAGATTGATGGTTAGTCTGTCTCTGGCACGAGGAATGCACTGAGGTCTTGAAGGGTTGGATGCCAGTGCTGCAGCTGATGTTTTAGCTCTCTCCCGAGACCGCAGATTCCTTCAGCGTCGTTGGATGGAGCGCTGAGCGTGGAGTACGGCGCTGTTGATTCACTTTTCCATGATGTGAGTCCTCTATCCAGTCTGAGGTCTGGGGACAGTTCATCATGTCCTCTGCGCAACGATCTGGAAGTGGTGGGAAGGTTGTCATGTCGGCAGTCCAAGGGAGGTCCTCAGTGGAATTCTATGGAAATGGGATGTCTGCGAGGGTAAGATGTTTATCAACGTCACATTGTAGCTCGTCATTTTGAACCACATCGTGCTGATTGACGGGTTCATGCATTCCACGTGAGTGGTCTGAGTGACTTGCCTAGCTATGCATCTGTGGAGCAGCAGTGCCATAGCTTGGAACACCAGAGTGACTTTCAAGGTCTCTTTTACGAGAGTCGTTTCGTTTATTCTTGCTGTAAAACAGGCGACCTCTCCAGAAGTAGGCATGTCTGCCGGCATTTCTCTCTTCTCTGACGATCTGGTTCTGGCGATTGGTCAGATCTGCAGCCACACATATTCCCAGAGCATCAGCGATCTCCTTCCTGCACTCCTGACTTCTCAGAATGGACATTTTATCCTGCCAGTGGGAAAAGCAGGCAATGATGGGACGAGGGTACCGTTTGTCGCTGTTTCTTTGCACTACACGATGGGCTCGCTCCACATCGTCGATTGTCCACTGCTTGGAGGAGAAAAAACGATTCATCAGCTGCACTACTTTCCGAGTGCATTGGAGGCTGGTCTCGCTTGGTCTTTCAAAGACGTTAAAAAATCTCAAGTTGTTACCGCGAGAGAAAGACTCGACTCTGTCTACTTGATTGTGTATTTTTTGCGACACTTCTAGAAACAAGTCCTTCCATTGGAAGAGGTTTTCGCACTGTTGTTCAAGAAGATGTCACTTGTTGGTGAGGTGATCAACTTTCTCTTTCAGATGTTCGTTATCTTTTTGGAGAAGTTCCCACCAACCCTGAAGTTTTCCCGTGATATACCGGTCTTCATCATGTTAATAGCCTGCCATACAAAATAGTCGGTGATCTAGGTTTCCATCTGGTCTAGGATTTGGATTAGGAAAGTTCCCAGAATAAGCAGGTATATGACCATAGCTTGGGCTGTAGTTTGAATACACGTCTCGTGATGGTTCTTGTACATTTTGCTGTGTTGGTTCGGGGTTTGATTCGATGTCCCCACAGGACATAAGAAACCAATTGATGAAAACAGCAGAGGATCTCAAAAGGAATAACTGCAGTTGTAAACCTTTCGTGTAGACGATCAACACGAATCGTTGTTTACGTTTCGGCATCCACTCTGTCGCTGTTTGAAATCGTATTACCACCGCCCACATGAGGAAAAGAACATTGACTTTTGCCATGTTTACATTCACAGAACACACGAAGCGGCTGTTAGTGTACAGGGCGACACAGGTTCCACAGCCGCCTGCTTCGTTTGTTTCTTCACTGAGCGTGAATGCTGTCAGAAGAACAGTTGCAATAAACACAGTCGTGGGCCATCTCAGAGGCCAAGCAAGTCTTATTTCATTCACCTGTGTCCAAGGTCTGCCTTGTTTTTCTCTCACGCGGGCGAACAACTAGCACGTGTAGAACACATACCTGTATCGCTGTCCCCTTTTGGCCCTGTAAAACACTGTTCACGTTTCAAACTTCCATTGATTATGTATAAATTTTTAAATCGATGATACTGTCGTAATCAATCCACATCGGAGTCTGAAAATTAGCCAGTCCACCAAACACACCTTATGCTGTCATGAGTCCAAAAATTACTGTAGATCAGGCACTCAAAGTAGATAAGTTAAACCATTTGGGGGGCACAACAAACTGAACGCGTCTTGACAGCTCACCAGCCAGAGAAAGACTCCCGAGAGAGAGAGAGAGAGAGAGGAGAGAGAGAGAGAGAGAGAGAGAGAGAGAGAGAGAGAGAGAGAGAGAATGTACGTGCCTTTTCCTGTGCAAGGTTTGTTTTTTTTTCCACTGCGGACGTATGATGTAGTGTGAAAGGTTTGAAAAGTATTTAAAACACTGCGCAGTCAGTCTGGTTGAAACGGCATGTACGTTTGATGTGAGTTAAAATGTCTGTACATCTGATTCCATTCGCTCTTTTCTTACAGAGCCAAGCTGACCATACAGACCAGTGTCCAGGGTTAATGTCTTGTCATTTTGTATTACAGAGCCAAGCTGACCATACAGACCAGTGTCCAGGGTTAATGTCTTGTCATTTTGTATTACAGAGCCAAGCTGACCATACAGACCAGTGTCCAGGGTTAATGTCTTGTCATTTTGTATTACAGAGCCAAGCTGACCATACAGACCAGTGTCCAGGGTTAATGTCTTGTCATTTTGTATTACAGAGCCAAGCTGACCATACAGACCAGTGTCCAGGGTTAATGTCTTGTCATTTTGTATTACAGAGCCAAGCTGACCATACAGACCAGTGTCCAGGGTTAATGTCTTGTCATTTTGTATTACAGAGCCAAGCTGACCATACAGACCAGTGTCCAGGGTTAATGTCTTGTCATTTTGTATTACAGAGCCAAGCTGACCATACACGCCAGTGTCCAGGGTTTATGTATTGTTGTCATATTTATTACAGAGCCAAGCATGCCATACAGACCATTGTCCAAGGTTTATGTATTGTTATTTTTTATTGTAGAGACAAGCTGACCATACAGACCATTGTCCAAGGTCTATGTATTGTTGTCATATTTATTACAGAGCCAAGCTGACCATACAGACCATTGTCCAAGGTTTATGTATTGTTGTCATATTGTCAAGTGCGTGAAACCTCTCACAAAAAGCCATTAAACGCTTAGAGGCAAAGGGACGTTGTACGTAGTATACAAATAGGTAATAGAACCATTAACAAGTGTGCCTTACCCATCGCACACAGTCGAACCGTGCCAAGGAGGACGAAGCGGTCAGGTGACAGATGGCACCTAAGGTAGTAAGGAGTTCGGACCTGCCCGACAGCGAAAGGAGGGAGGGACGTAACCACTAGGACCTCGGTGCTCCAAGTGAGCGCTAAATACTCAGTCAGATGAGGTTCTTTTGTAAACAGTCAGTGAAGAGCAGGTGTCTTGGACTCGTTCGGATGGTATTGCCGTGGGTCACTGGGTTGGTTCTATTGTCAGGCTGGTTGAACGCGCGTGGATGTTGTTATCGTACCCCTCTTTAAGATAATTACTGTGTTAAAGTGGCCTCCGAAGTCGGAGGGAATTTTCGATGTCCATCTGGTGCCAAGTGGTTGTTTGCTAATCAATTAGGTAAGGATGTGTGTAAATGCTATGTGTGGAAGAACGTAGCGAATGGGGAATTCAGGGTACTTGTGAACTAGGGGCTTGAGAAGCAGCATGGACAAAGGCATAGCCCGAAGGGGAATCCTTTGTTTCCATCCCTATATAAACTGAGGGAGGACAACGTGAAAGGAAGAACACCACAAGAGAGAGAGAGAGAAGGCAGAGGAGAGAGAGAGAAGAGAGAAGGGCGGGCAGGACAGAGAACGGGTCGAGAGAAACGTGGTCTGGGAGATACAAGAGACAGCAAAGTCTTAGGGAAAGAGAAGCTGGAAGAGAAGAAAACTAAGTTTGAAGCCCAGAGGTGGGTGAAGACAGACAAACTGAAATTGAAACCAGAGGTGGGTGAAAGAGACGAAGACGAAGAGTTCTACGTCGAGATCCCAGAGACGACCACGAAGACCCAGTCCTGAAACCTGGAGCCAGTCAACCAAGGGCCTCACCATCAAGCAGTGCTGAAGAAGAAGTGAAGAGACTTTCAAGAACTGTGGTGTGGTGTGAAAGCGTGGTTGTGTGTGTGAAAACCTGGCCAGGTAAGAAGTCATTTTCATTATAACCCGGGATTAGGAAGTATTGATCTTTTATGTGTTGATTTGTTCATTTTGTGTAATTGGATTTTTCATGTTTGATTATAGTAGCATAGAAATTGAATTTCTTGTGCTCAGTCGTGTTAAGAGAGAAATGAATGTGTGACGTCCCATTCCCAGAGAGAGGTGATTGTTTGGTGGGCGCATGAGTGTGCATATGCGTGTATGAGTGCAAAGATAACCTTGGTGCGTTAAGCCTGACCAATAATACATCAGCTTAGTGCACTTAAGCAATACCATCACGATTTCCCCCGTCCTGGACAAAGTGGCGAGCCTGCCAGGATTGCATGGCCCAAATTAGTCTCAGGCGGGAAACAAAGTGAGTGCTAGAGTAGTGCTGGGGCAAAGCGTCCACTTAAGGCAATTTTAATTAGCTCTTCTAATTATTTCCTTTAGTTCTTTGAGTGTTGAGTATTGACTTGTGTGTAGGGTGGTTGTATTAATCAAAGGTCGTTCAGAGAAACGAAGAACGAGGTTCTAGTCTTAACTCTCACAGAAGCTGTGGTTTAAGATTAAGGCTCCTTTGTGTTAGGAGCATTACCACTGGTTGGTGTACTCGTAACGTTTAGTAGATAAACTGTTTACTGACTTTTCCGGGTCTATAAGCGTAACTGTTTTAGTGGTGCTAAAGCATATCAGAAAAAAAAAGGCTTTAGAAAGTTGTACCCCATAGAGAAACTAGTAAGTTTTGAGAAAGAAATGGGATATGCAGGAGATGAGCTGCGTAGATTCATTGAAACTCAGCAGAAGACTGAGAGAGATGAAAGAGCTGAAAGAAGGAAGTTTGAAAAGGAACAGCTCGACGCTGTCAAAAGAAACTCAGAGGTTGAGGCTGAGAAACTACGGCTTCAAACAGTATCAGCAAACGCTGAGGCCGAGAGACTTAGACTTGAAACTGCTGCGTCGAAGGCTAAAGCAGATGCAGCAGATGCAGAGTGTATAGCGGCCAAAGCGAGAGCAGATGCAGAGAGTGCAGCTGCCAGAGCGAGAGCGGAAGCGTAATCAGAGATTTTAGCCAAACAAATTGAGTTGGAAAGAATAAAGTCTGAAAATCGTAGTGAAATAGACACCAGTTCTGAGTCAGTAGGCCATGGACTAAGTTGCGCACCTAGACTTAAACTCCCACTGTTCAGAGAAGAAACTGATTTGATCGATGCCTATATCAGTCGGTTTGAATCGGTTGCCGAGCACGAGGGCTGGCCAGAAGATGACTGGGCAATAAACCTGTCTGCCTTGTTGACAGGTCGTGCGTTACACACTGTTTCCACCTTACCCAAAGGTGATCAGAGGGATTTTGACAAGGTGAAACAAGCAGTACTAAAGGCATATGATTTGACTGAAGAAGGTTTTAGGCGTAAGTTTCGCGAGGCGAGAATCGAACAGGGTGAGACATACACACAGTTCGGAGTTAGACTGGATCACTATTTCAACAAGTGGGTAGAACTTAGTGGAGTAGACAGTGATTTTGAAGGTCTCAAGACACTGGTGATGAAGGAACAGATACTTGATGGTCGTGGGATGGGCCTCACAATCCACATTAAGGAAAAAGGTGCAACCACAATAGCTGAAGTACTTGAGACAGCTGAGACTTACCGGGAAGCGAGGCGTGATTTGCCTGAACAAGAGGAAAGCCCAGAAGCATATTCAGAGGATAGCAGGCTAGCACGTGACTCACACGATGAGTCAGTAGTACACACCCGTAGGCCCACGGCATCACGTGAGCAAACAAGGGTGAAACCCAATAGCCACGTGGCTAGGAATGAGCGTACCTGTTTTCTGTGCAATAAGACAGGACATTTGGCTAGAGACTGCCGATTTAAACCTCAGAAAGCTGCAGCAATGAGGGTCAGGCCAAGAGAGAGGCAGATAGAAAAGGGTGAACAAGATGACAGTGTTATTTTGTCTGGATTGTGCTGTGTGTTCACAGATTCAGGCGATAACATGGATGTGCACAAAGGCAGAGTAGGGGAGAATGTGGTTAATGTCATTCGAGACTCTGGGTGCACAGGTATAATGGTGAAGGAGTCCCTGGTTAAGAAGGGACAATTCACAGGTAAAATGCAGAGGTGTAAACAAATAGATGGAACAGTAGCAGAATTCAAAACGGTCCAGGTGGTTATTGATACACCATTCTACAGTGGAGTCGTACAGGCTTTGGCTGTTCCAAAGCCAACGTATGATCTGGTAATTGGAAACATTCCAGGAGCAC
>CM065728.1:77306879-77332064 GCA_033310375.1 Conus canariensis | reverse complement strand
CGCTTAGAGGCAAAGGGACGTTGTACGTAGTATACAAATAGGTAATAGAACCATTAACAAGTGTGCCTTACCCATCGCACACGGTCGAACCGTGTCAAGGAGGACGAAGCGGTCAGGTGACAGATGGCACCTAAGGTAGTAAGGAGTTCGGACCTGCCCGACAGCGAAAGGGGGGAGGGACGTAACCACTAGGACCTCGGTGCACCAAGTGAGCGCTAAATACTCAGTCAGATGAGGTTCTTTTGTAAACAGTCAGTGAAGAGCAGGAGTCTTGGACTCGTTCGGATGGTATTGCCGTGGGTCACTGGTTGGTTCTATTGTCAGGCTGGTTGAGCGCGCGTGGATGTTGTTATCGATAGCCCTCTTTAAGATAATTACTGTGTTAAAGTGGCCTCCGAAGTCGGAGGGAATTTTCGATGTCCATCTGGTGCCAAGTGGTTGTTTGCTAATCAATTAGGTAAGGATGTGTGTAAATGCTGATGTGTGGAAGAACGTAGCGAATGGGGAATTCAGGGTACTTGTGAACTAGGGGCTTGAGAAGCAGCATGGACAAAGGCATGGCCCGAAGGGGAATCTTTTGTTTCCATCCCTATATAAACTGAGGGAGGACAACGTGAAAGGAAGAACACCACAAGAGAGAGAGAGAAGGCAGAGGAGAGAGAGAGAAGAGAGAAGGGCGGGCAGGACAGAGAACGGGTCGAGAGAAACGTGGTCTGGGAGATAGAAGAGACAGCAAAGTCTTAGGGAAAGACAAGCTGGAAGAGAAGAAAACTAGTTTGAAGCCCAGAGGTGGGTGAAGACAGACAAACTGAAATTGAACCCAGAGGTGGGTGAAAGAGACGAAGAGAAGAGTTCTACGTTGAGATCCCAGAGACGACCATGAAGACCCAGTTCTGAAACCTGGAGCCAGTCAACCAAGGGCCTCACCATCAAGCAGTGCTGAAGAAGAAGTGAAGAGACTTTCAAGAACTGTGGTGTGGTGTGAAAGCGTGGTTGTGTGTGTGAAAACCTGGCCAGGTAAGAAGTCATTTTCATTATAACCCGGGATTAGGAAGTATTGATCTTTTATGTGTTGATTTGTTCATTTTGTGTAATTGGATTTTTCATATTTGATTATAGTAGCATAGAAATTGGATTTCTTGTGCTCAGTCATGTTAAGAGAGAAACGAATGCGTGACATCCCATTCCCAGAGAGAGGTGAATGTTTGGTGGGCGCATGAGTGTGCATATGCGTGTATGAGTGCAAAGATAACCTTGGTGCGTTAAGCCTGACCAATAATACATCAACTTAGTGCACTTAAGCAATACCATCACGATTTCCCCCATCCTGGACAAAGTGGCGAGCCTGCCAGGATTGCATGGCCCAAATTAGTCTCAGGCGGGAAACAAAGTGAGTGCTAGAGTAGTGCTGGGGCGAAGCGTCCACTAAAGGCAATTTTAATTAGCTCTTCTAATTATTTCCTTTACTTCTTTGAGTGTTGAGTATTGACTTGTGTGTAGGGTGGTTGTATTAATCAAAGGTCGTTCAGAGAAACGAAGAACGAGGTTCTAGTCTTAACTCTCACAGAAGCTGTGGTTTAAGATTAAGGCTCCTTTGTGTTAGGAACATTACCACTGGTTGGTGTACTCGTAACGTTTAGTAGATAAACTGTTTACTGACTTTTCCAGGTCTATAAGCGTAACTGTTTTAGTGGTGCTAAAACATATCAGAAAAAAAAATGGCTGAAGAAAGTTTTACCCCCATAGAGAAACTAGTAAGTTTGGGAAAGAAATGGGATATGCAGGAGATGAGCTGGTAGATTCATTGAAACTCAGCAGAAGACTGAGAGAGATGAAAGAGCTGAAAGAAGGAAGTTTGAAAAGGAACAGCTCGACGCTGTCAAAAGAAACTCAGAGGTTGAGGCTGAGAAACTTCGGCTTCAAACAGAATCAGCAAACGCTGAGGCCGAGAGACTTAGACTTGAAACTGCTGCATCGAAGGCTAAAGCAGATGCAGCAGATGCAGAGTGTATAGCGCCAAAGCGAGAGCAGATGCAGAGAGTGCAGCTGCCAGAGCGAGAGCAGAAGCGTAATCAGAGATTTTAGCCAAACAAATTGAGTTGGAAAGAATAAAGTCTGAAAATCGTAGTGAAATAGACACCAGTTCTGAGTCAGTAGGCCACGGACTAAGTTGCGCACCTAGACTTAAACTCCCACTGTTCAGAGAAGAAACTGATTCGATCGATGCCTATATCAGTTGGTTTGAATCGGTTGCCGAGCACGAGGGCTGGCCGGAAGATGACTGGGCAATAAACCTGTCTGCCTTGTTGACAGGTCGTGCGTTACACACTGTTTCCACCTTACCCAAAGGTGATCAGAGGGATTTTGACAAGGTGAAACAAGCAGTACTAAAGGCATATGATTTGACTGAAGAAGGTTTTAGGCGTAAGTTTCGCGAGGCGAGAATCGAACAGGGTGAGACATACACACAGTTCGGAGTTAGACTGGATCACTATTTCAACAAGTGGGTAGAACTTAGTGGAGTAGACAGTGATTTTGAAGGTCTCAAGACACTGGTGATGAAGGAACAGATACTTGATGGTCGTGGGATGGGCCTCACAATCCACATTAAGGAAAAAGGTGCAACCACAATAGCTGAAGTTCTGAGACTTACCGGGAAGGAGCGTGATTTGCCTGAACAAGAGGAAAGCCCAGAAGCATATTCAGAGGATAGCAGGCTAGCACATGACTCACACGATGAGTCAGTAGTACACACCCATAGGCCCACGGCATCACGTGAGCAAACAAGGGTGAAACCCAATAGCCACGTGGCTAGGAATGAGCGTACCTGTTTTCTGTGCAATAAGACAGGACATTTGGCTAGAGACTGCTGATTTAAACCTCAGAAAGCTGCAGCAATGAGGGTCAGGCCAAGAGAGAGGCAGATAGAAAAGGGTGAACAAGATGACAGTGTTATTTTGTCTGGATTGTGCTGTGTGTTCACAGATTCAGGCGATAACATGGATGTGCACAAAGGCAGAGTAGGGGAGAATGTGGTTAATGTCATTCGAGACTCTGGGTGCACAGGTATAATGGTGAAGGAGTCCCTGGTTAAGAAGGGACAATTCACAGGTAAAATGCAGAGGTGTAAACAAATAGATGGAACAGTAGCAGAATTCAAAACGGCCCAGGTGGTTATTGATACACCATTCTATAGTGGAGTCATACAGGCTTTGGCTGTTCCAAAGCCGCCGTATGATCTGGTAATTGGAAACATTCCAGGAGCACGTGGGTATGGAGACCCAGACCGTGATTTCTGTGTTGAATCCGAGAAAGGAAATCACGGGAGAGAAAGGCCCCGGGCGGTCACACACTTCAGAACGCAATGGAACGTGTCCAGTGAGACCAACCCCACTCACTTGCGAGCAGAACAAAAGGGCGACTACACGCTCAGAAAACTGTTTGGTTTTGCTCACACAAGGCAGAAGAAGCGTGTTAAGGAGGGTACCATCGGTTTTGAGCTTGAAGATGGGGTATTATACCGAACTTTCACGCATTCAAGTTCGGGGAAGATGAAAAGACAGATCGTTCTGCCTACAAACCGCAGAAAGGCGCGATGTCAGAAAATCACGTGACGTCAGCCTCGGGCCATCTCGGTAAGAAGGCCTCGCAAAAGGCAGTGGCGAAGAAGTACTACTGGCCGGTATCCTTGGCGATATCAGGCGTTTCTGTGCACAATGCAGCACATGCCGAGGGGTACGGCAAGGTGTGTGTACAGAAAGGGGGATCGGACAGGTCTCACCAAAAGGGGACGGTAGGCCAAATTAAAATGGTCATACGATTTTTGCGAGCATGTGCGTTCGTCTCGTGAAGCGTCGTGTATGCGTGACGTGGCTGGTTGTGGGCCACGTGTATGAAGAGAAAGGGAGAGAATTTCCGTAGAAACATAAAGTTTATCTATATATGGCCGCACTACTTAGAGCTGGTGGAAGTTTCAGACTGGTGTTGATATTTGCTTGGTTTTCAGTGTGTATGTATTGATTTTTCTCTAATTTTGTTGCAAAATAAATCTTGCGTGCGTTCTCTGGTGTAAGTAGGCTTATTAGAGGCCTAGATTAGTGTTGGTTTAAATGAGAGAATTGTGAGAGTTTCAGCTCCTTGAATGTGTTTTAGCCAATGCAGGGCATTGTCTTGAAGTGGGGGGAATTTGTCAAGTGCGTGAAACCTCTCACAAAAAGCCATTAAACGCTTAGAGGCAAAGGGACGTTGTACGTAGTATACAAATAGGTAATAGAACCATTAACAAGTGTGCCTTATCCATCGCACACGGTCGAACCGTGTCAAGGAGGACGAAGCGGTCAGGTGACAGATGGCACCTAAGGTAGTAAGGAGTTCAGACCTGCCCGACAGCGAAAGGGGGGAGGGACGTAACCACTAGGACCTCGGTGCACCAAGTGAGCGCTAAATACTCAGTCAGATGAGGTTCTTTTGTAAACAGTCAGTGAAGAGCAGGAGTCTTGGACTCGTTCGGATGGTATTGCCGTGGGTCACTGGGTTGGTTCTATTGTCAGGCTGGTTGAACGCACGTGGATGTTGTTATCGTAGCCCTCTTTAAGATAATTACTGTGTTAAAGTGGCCTCCGAAGTCGGAGGGAATTTTCGATGTCCATCTGGTGCCAAGTGGTTGTTTGCTAATCAGTTAGGTAAGGATGTGTGTAAATGCTGATGTGTGGAAGAACGTAGCGAATGGGGAATTCAGGGTACTTGTGAACTAGGGGCTTGAGAAGCAGCATGTACAAAGGCATGGCCCGAAGGGGAATCTTTTGTTTCCATCCCTATATAAACTGAGGGAGGACAACGTGAAAGGAAGAACACCACAAGAGAGAGAGAGAAGGCAGAGGAGAGAGAGAGAAGAGAGAAGGGCGGGCAGGACAGAGAACGGGTCGAGAGAAACGTGGTCTGGGAGATAGAAGAGACAGCAAAGTCTTAGGGAAAGACAAGCTGGAAGAGAAGAAAA
Source organism: Conus canariensis (assembly GCA_033310375.1). Lineage (NCBI taxonomy): Eukaryota > Metazoa > Mollusca > Gastropoda > Neogastropoda > Conidae > Conus > Conus canariensis. The sequence continues at coordinate 77,327,068 of CM065728.1, read as the reverse complement.
CTAAGTTTGAAGCCCAGAGGTGGGTGAAGACAGACAAACTGAAATTGAACCCAGAGGTGGGTGAAAGAGACGAAGACGAAGAGTTCTACGTCGAGATCCCAGAGACGACCACGAAAACCCAGTCCTGAAACCTGGAGCCAGTCAACCAAGGGCCTCACCATCAAGCAGTGCTGAAGAAGAAGTGAAGAGACTTTCAAGAACTGTGGTGTGGTGTGAAAGCGTGGTTGTGTGTGTGAAAACCTGGCCAGGTAAGAAGTCATTTTCATTATAACCCGGGATTAGGAAGTATTGATCTTTTATGTGTTGATTTGTTCATTTTGTGTAATTGGATTTTTCATGTTTGATTATAGTAGCATAGAAATTGGATTTCTTGTGCTCAGTCGTGTTAGGAGAGAAACGGAATGCGTGACATCCCATTCCCAGAGAGAGGTGAATGTTTGGTGGGCGCATGAGTGTGCATATGCGTGTATGAGTGCAAAGATAACCTTGTTGCGTTAAGCCTGACCAATAATACATCAACTTAGTGCACTTAAGCAATACCATCACGATTTCCCCCGTCCTGGACACATATTTTTTACAGAGCCAAGCATGCCATACAGACCAGTGTCCAGGGTTTATGTATTGTTGTCATATTTATTACAGAGCCAAGCATGCCATACAGACCATTGTCCAAGGTTTATGTATTGTTGTCATATTTATTACAGAGCCAAGCATGCCATACAGACCATTGTCCAAGGTTTATGTATTGTTGTCATATTTATTACAGAGCCAAGCATGCCATACAGACCAGTGTCCAGGGTTTATGTATTGTTGTCATTTTGTATTACAGAGCCAAGCTGACCATACAGACCAGTGTCCAGGGTTTATGTCTTCTTGTGATCGTCTGCCTTGGCTTCCTCTCCACGTTCTGCACTGGTCGCAAACAGCTGCGCGAACTTCGTGAAAATGGATGGAGAACCGCGTCCACAAAGATCCATGAAGAGGAACATAGACCTGGCTCCACAGAACCCCATGAAACCGGGCCCCCAAACGGTTCCACAGTATTCCACAAAAACTGCAACGGCTCTTTGGACATGGAGCAAGACAACGCACGGAGGAGTCATTTTGTTGTGAGAGCATTAGAAGACAGCATCCGATCTTTTGAAGGAAGCAGCGTTTATGCAGACCCGTCCCCGACTCTATTGGAGGAACACCCACCTTCCTTGGCTGAAGAAGTTCCTCTCCTGGAGGAGAAGGGCACGCCTCGAGAAGACCATGAGGATGAACCTCCAATGACGTCACGCTCTGTCGGAAGTTGTTACGGCTCTGTAGGATGTGAGGCCCGGAATCCCGAAGGGACTTCACTCTCCAGGACCCCCATGGAAGGTGCTGGAGAATGGGGACCTGTGGATGGCAGACGACGTGGTGGGTCTTGTCGGCAGAACCCCAAAGTCAGGATCTTCCTGGCCTGCCTCACCTTGTTCTTTTCCATGGATACTGTGACCATATTTGGCTACTCTGTGTCTGACTTTGTCAGCAAGGCGGTGTATGATGGAGACCCTACAGGGGACCCAGGCTCCGACGGTTTGAACAAGTAAGTGGGCCTTCTTTTAAGTTCAGTCTCTACATCTCTTTTCTGTCTCTCTGTGTGTCGATGCGTTTTTGTTTGTTTTTGTTTTGTTTTTGTTTTGTTTTTGTTTTGTTTTTTTCCTCCTTTTTGATGTTAAACTGTCTGCTTCAATTTTAAATGCATCTTTTTTTGTCGTTTCGCCTGTCTATTTCAATATTAAATTCAAGTCAAGTCAAGTCAAGTAAACGTTATTATCTCAATTCGAGAAATTAGTTTGTGGTCACACACATTCACAGTACATAAATAATGATTTTGTCACATCACCCGTTCTTTCACATATGACATACATTCATATAAAGAATTTGGATTTCAAGGTGACTGTATCATATTAAAATACTACTATACAGAACTACATTCCTACAACGCATTTGACAATATATTCTAAGATGAGATTTAAAACAAAAATAACACAACTATTTGTTATCTAAATGCAACAGTACGCTCACTCTGAGTTTAAATTATATGCATCTTTATAAAACAAATGTAACAATAATCCATAGTTAAAAAGCAATTAAACATCACCTCTGTTCAGAAAATCAATGGACAGGGGAGTAAAACTTTGTTTAAATCTGACACTTCTGCATTTCACCGATCGATATCTTCGTCCTGACTGAAGAAGGTCATACTGATTTGCAAGAACGTGGGTCTGGTCACACGCAATTTTCTTCGCTTTACAAACAACACGGCACCTGTACAGCTCACTCAGACTTTTTTGTCTCCCACCAACATTTTTTCCTCCCACGTTCACCACTTTCTCAAGCACATTTCTACTCTTCACAGTCAACCCACCATTCCAACACACAAATGAGAAAGTTAAAACAGATTCCAAGAAGCATGAATAAAATGTCCGAAGAATGTCAGTATTCACATGAAATGATCGCAGCTTGCGAAGACAATACAATCTGGTTTGACATATTTTGTGGTCATAATCAACATGTGATTTAAAATTCTGCTTATTATCTATAAAAATTCCTAAATATTTGTACGATATATATTCATCCTTTTTGTCGTTTACCCTATTTCAATATTAAATATGTGTCGTTTCCCCTATCTATTTCAATATTAAATGATTCTCTTTTTTGCCGTTTTCCCTCCAATTTCAAAATTAAATGCATCAATTGTGTCGTTCCTCTGCCTATTTCAATAATAGATGCATCCTTCTTGTCGTTTCCCCTGTCTATTTCAATTCTAAATGTATTATTGTTTATCGTTTCCCCTGTCTATTTCAGTAATAGATGCATCCTTTTTTCGTTCTCCTGTCTGTTTCAGTATTAAATGCATACTTTTTGTCGTTTCCCCAGTCTATATCATTATTAGATGCATCCTTTTTGTCGTTTCGTCTGTCTGTTTCAATATTAAATCAACTGTTTTTCTTCCACTATACATTTTTTTTCAGGTTAACTGTTGTAAAGTATGTATCGACAACAAATGTCACTTATCTGTCTGGCTTTCAGCTACCAGGCGGGGATACAGATGGCATCCTGGGCCCTGTTAGTGTACTTCGTCGCCTACCTTGCCACCAGCATCGCTAATCCCAGGATTGTAGCTCTTCTGGGTGGGTGAATGGGGCATTACTTAGAGCACTTCTTTTCATGCTACAGTTCATCCCAGGATTGTAGCTCTTCTGGGTGGGTCAATGGGACATTACTGAGTGCATTTCATTTCATGCTACAGTTCATCCCAGGATTGTAGCTCTTCTGGGTGGGTGAATGGGGCATTACTGAGTGCATTTCTTTTCATGCTACAGTTCATCCCAGGATTGTAGCTCTTCTGGGTGGGTGAATGGGGCATTACTGAGTGCATTTCTTTTCATGCTACAGTTCATCCCAGGATTGTAGCTCTTCTGGGTGGGTGAATGGGGCATTACTGAGTGCATTTCTTTTCATGCTACAGTTCATCCCAGGATTGTAGCTCTTCTGGGTGGGTGAATGGGGCATTACTGAGTGCATTTCTTTTCATGCTACAGTTCATCCCAGGATTGTAGCTCTTCTGGGTGGGTGAATGGGGCATTACTGAGTGCATTTCTTTTCATGCTACAGTTCATCCCAGGATTGTAGCTCTTCTGGGTGGGTGAATGGGGCATTACTGAGTGCATTTCTTTTCATGCTACAGTTCATCCCAGGATTGTAGCTCTTCTGGGTGGGTGAATGGGCATTACTGAGTGCATTTCTTTTCATGCTACAGTTCGTTCCTCGTCCCCGACATCCTCCGTCTTCGTTCCATCTGATTCGTAATACTTAACACTTTCTTTAACAATCTCTTTAACACTTTCTTTAACAATCTCTTTAACACTTTCTTTAACAATCTCGTTAACACTTTCTTTAACAATCGCGTTAACACTTTCTTTAACAATTTCGTTAACACTTTCTTTAACAATCTCTTTAACACTTTCTTTAACAATCTCTTTAACACTTTCTTTAACAATCTCTTTAACACTTTCTTTAACGGAATCACATGATCTCAGATGTGACTAATGACCTTCTCGTGACCCCACCCCCATCCCATTTCCACACTCCTTCCTCAATTCCTGTTCCAATTACTCCGTGTCTTGAAACCTCCCCTTCATTATTCTTGAACGCGACAGACCATTGTTGCTTGAACTGCAGCCCCCGATTTCGTCTGCCAGTGTTTCTTCAGCGCGCGCGCGCAGAGAGAGAGAGAGAGAGAGAGAGAGAGAGAGAGAGAAGAAGAGGAGAGAGAGAGAGGAGAGAGAGAGAGAGAGACGTTATCCTTCTGAGAGCTTCATTTAAATACACATAGTATTTTTCCCTTGGTATTCAATTACGATAATGTTTGACAAATCCTCACAGACGGCTACCGTTTGATCATTAGGATGTAGACTACTCATTTTCCATCTATGATGGCTCATACACAACAATAATGTTTCTGTATTATAACACTGAAGAGAAAAAGTTTGTGTGATCAATGCATACCAAAACATCTCTTGTGCATCAGTTCTAGATTTGACTATGCTCGTATTGAATGTTTCTCAGTTAGACCGATCCTAAAGTTGCCATATCCAGAGACCAATGTGACCCGAGATTTGGGCCATACAACTTGACATATCCAGAGACCAATGTGACCCGAGATTTGGGCCATACGACTTGACATATCCAGAGACCAATGTGACCCGTGACCCGAGATTTGGGTCATACAACTTGACATATCCAGAGACCAATGTGACCCCAGAGTTGGGTCATACAACTTGACATATCCAGAGACCAATGTGACCCGAGATTTGGGTCTACAACTTGACATATCCAGAGACCAATGTGACCCAAGATTTGGGTCATACAACTTGAATCTAGCTTCCAAGGAAAAGACGTGCCCTTAGTGGCTGTAGCATGGGCTTTGAAGGCTCCTTGCTCTATGTGCCCTTAGTGTCTGTAGCATGGGCTTTGAAGGCTCCTTGCTCTATGTGCCCTTAGTGGCTGTAGCATGGGCTTTGAAGACTCCTCGCCCTATGTGCCCTTAGTGGCTGTAGCATGGGCTTTGAAGGCCCCTTGCTCTATGTGCCCTTAGTGGCTGTAGCATGGGCTTTGAAGGCTCCTCGCCCTATGTGCCCTTAGTGGCTGTAACATGGGCTTTGACATGCCCTTAGTGGCTGTAGCATGGGCTTTGACATGCCCTTAGTGGCTGTAGCATGGGCTTTAATATGCCCTTAGTGGCTGCAGTATGAGCTTTGAAGGCTCCTCGCCCTATGTGCCCTTAGTGGCTGTAGCATGGGCTTTGAAGGCTCCTCGCCCCATGTGCCCTTAGTGGCTGCAGCATGCGCTTTGAAGGCTCCTCGCCCTATGTGCCCTTAATGGATGTAGCATGGGCTTTGAAGGCTCCTCGCCCTCTATGCCCTTAGTGGCTGTAGCATGGGCTTTGAAGGCTCCTCGCCCTATGATCTCATGAACGATCCTCGAAATCTGATGACGAGAGGAGCAGAGCCCTGAAGACAATGCTAGAGGCAGTTGAAAAAGAGTTCCAGACAGATCGGTTCAAGTAAGAAGCAAATGAACATCATAGGACTTTAGTTTCCAAAGTTAATTTGACAGCTGTGATGGTAAGACATCCATCACACGGTGACTTGGCCTTGTGGTTCCAAACCATTCAAGAGGTGTAGGTTTGAATCTCTGTAGCGCAAAATATACATCTGCAGAAGAGCGTCTGTGAGTCCTGCCTGGCCTTCACAGAGCAAAACGTGTTCAGGGCCAAAACACTTGTCTGGGGTGGGGGTGGGGGTGAGAGGTGGCGTGGGGCGGGGGATGGGAGGGGGAGAGACTCTTCTCTAAAGATCATCTGTCTTTGAGGTGACCCTAGATATTTTTTTCCAAATGGTTTGCATGATCAGCGCTTGATCAGACTGGGTCAGACTGAACTAAAAGGTTAACACCATCCAACTGAGATTGCATTGACGTCATCCAACTGAGATTGCATTGACGTCATCCAACTGAGATTGCACTGACGTCATCCAATTGAGATTGCATTGACTTTTGCCACTGATGTATGACACTTGCAGGGCCACGTTCATGATCCCATATGTGTTGTTAGGGATTCGTTGTCAATACGTTATTAGTCTGGTTCTTGTCTTTGAAGTGCATAATGTCACCATTGCCCCGCCCATATCACTCAGCCTCCAATCTGCCGATCAGATCTCTATAGCTCGTGTAATCATGGGGTGTACGATCCATGGGATTGATGAACATCGCCTGTCAGTTCATCCCATCTCCTTATCTCTTTACTACTCTGTGTGTGTGTGTGTGTGTGTGTGTGTGTGTGTGTGTGTGTGTGTGTGTGTGTGTGTGTGTGTTGTGTGTAGCTTTTGTAAGTTTGAGTTTAGCATATCTGTTGATAGCTGTTCTTTTAGTCTGTATCCAGAGCAGCTGCAGTGACAAGAGTTTAGCATGTCTGTTGATAGCTGTTCTTTTAGTCTGTATCCAGAGCAGCTGCAGTGACAAGAGTTTAGCATGTCTGTTGATAGCTGTTCTTTTAGTCTGTATCCAGAGCAGCGGCAGTGACATGAGTTTAGCATGTCTGTTGATAGCTGTTCTTTTAGTCTGTATCCAGAGCAGCGGCAGTGACATGAGTTTAGCATATCTGTTGATAGTTGTTCTTTTAGTCTGTATCCAGAGCAGCTGCAGTGACAAGAGTTTAGCATGTCTGTTGATAGCTGTTCTTTTAGTCTGTATCCAGAGCAGCGGCAGTGACATGAGTTTAGCATGTCTGTTGATAGCTGTTCTTTTAGTCTGTATCCAGAGCAGCGGCAGTGACATGAGTTTAGCATGTCTGTTGATAGCTGTTCTTTTAGTCTGTATCCAGAGCAGCGCAGTGACAGAGTTTAGCATGCCTGTTGATAGCTGTTCTTTTAGTCTGTATCCAGAGCAGCTGCAGTGACATGAGTTTAGCATGTCTGTTGATAGCTGTTCTTTTAGTCTGTATCCAGAGCAGCGGCAGTGACATGAGTTTCATCTTCCACCACATCATATGCTGAACATTGTCTGTCTTCTCTCGCAGTGTTCGAGGTCATGAGCGCTGACATGAAGTATGCCGAGATCACGTCTCCGTTCCAAGTGTTTAGCGTTTAATAAGCATGGTACTAGTTGGTAGTTTTCTGCAATTTCATTGAAAAATATAGTCTTGTATAGTATACGAAGATACAGTCACTATACTTTAATATAGTATGTGTATGTGAGTGAGTGAGTGCGTGCATGCGTGCGTGCGTGCGTGCGTGGTGTGTGGTGTGTGTTGTGTGTGTGTGTGTGTGTGTGTGTGTGTGTGTGTGTGGTGTGTGTGTGTGTGTGTGTGTGTGTGTGTGTGTGTGTGTTGTGTGTGTGTGTGTGTGTGTGTGTGTGTGTGTATGTATGTATGTGTGTGTGTGTGTGTGTGTGTGTGTGTGTGTGTGTGTGTGTGTGTGTGTGGTTCTTTCTTTCGTGACATTTTTTTTTAATAAACACCTCTCCTCTTTCTCTCTCTCTCTCTTCTCTCTCTCTCTCTCTCTCTCTCTCTCTCTCTCTCTCTCTCTCTCCTATTTGTTCTTCAAAGTTGTTGCTCTGTCTGTCTTTCTTTCTGTCTTTTTTTTTCTTTCAGTCTGTCATTTCCTTTCGTTCTTTCTTTCTGTGTTATTTTCTTTCTTTCTATACTCCAGATTTTTTTTTCCGTTCTCCTCTTTCTCCCCTGCTTCGTCCTCATAACGTCATATTTTTCATAATACATATATTACTGTATAATTATTTGAAACAATTAGACAAACATACAAATGACATAAAGCGCAAGGATGACACGCTATTAACATAAGACAAAATTACCGAACAGTTTGCATGTCTATATGGACACGAAGCATTACATATTCAACTGAAATAGCGGTACTGAAGTCGCGTCATTGTAATGACCACAGGTTTTCGAGTGGAATTCATACTGCTTCAGCTGTTGATGGTGATTACTATGCTGCTGACCGCTCTGACGTCACGTCTGGAGACTGTCTTTTTGCTGAGTGTCGTGGCTGGAATTCACCGCACGTGCATCTATACCATTCCTTATGCCGTCATTAATGACGCCGCTCAAACCATTGTGAGTTAGAATTTTATGTATATTAAGGCATTTGTATGACCTTACTTTAGTGCTCATACCATAGGGAGCTACGTTTTTATTTCTACTACATTAACCCTGATGATATGATCATGTCGTTTAGGTCGCTAATTGAAGATCGCTAAATGACAGTGGACAATTTGTTTCAGTCCTGTAACGATGACGTCGAAGCATGTATTTCATTGTCTCTTGATGTCAAGGCATGTATTTCATTGTCTCTTGATGTCAAGGTATGTATTTCATTGTCTCTTGATGTCAAGGTATGTATTTCATTGTCTCTTGATGTCAGAGCATTGATTGCATTTTCTCTTGATGTCAAACATGTATTTCATTGTCTCTTGATGTCAAGGTATGTATTTCATTGTCTCTTGATGTCAAAACATGTATTTCATTGTCTGTTGAAGTCAAAGCATGTATTTCATCGTCTCTTGATGTCAAAGCATGTATTTCATTGTCTCTTGAAGTCAAAGCATGTATTTCATTGTCTCTTGATGTCAAAGCATGTATTTCACTGTCTTCATTGTCTCTTGATGTCAAAGCATGTATTTCATTGTCTCTTGATGTCAAAGCATGTATTTCATTGTCTCTTGATGTCAAAGCATTGATTGTATTGTCTCTTGATGTCAAAGCATTGATTGCATTTTCTCTTGATGTCAAAGCATGTATTTCATCTCTTGATGTCAAAGCATGTATTTCATTGTCTCTTGATGTCAAAGCATGGATTTCATTGTCTCTTTGATGTCAAAAGCATGTATTTCATTGTCTCTTGATGTCAAAGCATGTATTGCATTGTCTCTTTGATGTCAAAGCATGTATTTCATTGTCTCTTGATGTCAAAGCATGTATTTCATTGTCTCTTGATGTCAAAGCATGTATTGCCTTGTCTCTTTGATGTCAAAGCATGTATTGCCTTGTCTCTTTGATGTCAAAGCATGTATTGCATTGTCTCTTTGAAGTCAAAGCATGTGTTGCCTTGTCTCTTTGATGTCAAAGCATGTATTGCTTGTCTCTTGATGTCAAAGCATGTATTGCCTTGTCTCTTTGATGTCAAAGCATGTTTGCCTTGTCTCTTTGATGTCAAAGCATGTATTGCCTTGTCTCTTTGAAGTCAAAGCATGCATTGCCTTGTCTCTTTGATGTCAAAGCATGTATTGCCTTGTCTCTTTGAAGTCAAAGCATGCATTGCCTTGCCTCTTTGATGTCAAAGCATGTGTTGCCTTGTCTCTTTGATGTCAAAGCATGCATTGCCTTGCCTCTTTGATGTCAAAGCATGTGTTGCCTTGTCTCTTTGAAGTCAAAGCATGCATTGCCTTGCCTCTTTGATGTCAAAGCATGTGTTGCCTTGTCTCTTTGATGTCAAAGCATGTATTCCATTGTCTCTTGCTGCCATACCTTTTTCTTCCTTCTCGTAGTTTCACCTGATCAGCATCTTTGTCCATTCCCCCTCCCCTTTTCTTCGTCCCCCTCCCCTCTATCCCTCGTCGCTCCCTCCCCACTCTCCTTCCTTCACCATGTTTGCTATGTTGCAGGTCAGTGCAGGCAACAACAGAAGTCCGGTGGGTCTGTCAATGTCACTGGCAGCAGCCTGTCTACCCCTGTCCTACTGTGTGCTATGTTGCAGGTCAGTGCAGGCAACAACAGAAGTCCGGTGGGTCTGTCAATGTCACTGGCGCAGCCTGTCTACCCCTGTCCTACTGTGTGCTATGTTGCAGGTCAGTGCAGGCAACAACAGAAGTCCGGTGGGTCTGTCAATGTCACTGGCAGCAGCCTGTCTACCCCTGTCCTACTGTGTGCTATGTTGCAGGTCAGTGCAGGCAACAACAGAAGTCCGGTGGGTCTGTCAATGTCACTGGCAGCAGCCTGTCTACCCCTGTCCTACTGTGTGCTATGTTGCAGGTCAGTGCAGGCAACAACAGAAGTCCGGTGGGTCTGTCAATGTCACTGGCAGCAGCCTGTCTACCCCTGTCCTACTGTGTGCTATGTTGCAGGTCAGTGCAGGCAACAACAGAAGTCCGGTGGGTCTGTCAATGTCACTGGCCGCAGCCTGTCTACCCCTGTCCTACTGTGTGCTCTTCACCTGGGTGGGCGCCGTCGAGGAACTCACCGGAGACGTCTCCGCCCCGCTGTTCTTGGGCAGTGCCGCCGGAGCTATCGGCATTGTCGTCTTCCTGTTTCTTGGCAAAGTGTAGAGTAGGACGGGGTACACAAACTGTAATTCCTTTTTTAGCCGTTTAAACTCATGTTTGTCGTGTATAACAGGACTGGATTGATTGCCCTGTTGAATGGCAGCATAACACAGCACTGCACAGAAAACATTCAAAACAAGTCACATACACCTCATTTTCTTCAAATGAGCCTGCTTTGAAAATGACGAATAGCTACCAAAATAGTTGCTTCCGAGAAAAAGATTCTGGAAATCGTCTCGCCGTCCAAAGCTGACAGTTTGAGATCAGTACAATCAAATCATTAGCATTGTCACTGACCTTTTGCCCTGATCTGATAAACACGGATCTTCTTACTTTAGTCTAGTGACTGTATTGTAGCTGGTAGACTGATCCCTTAGTGAGTTTATTGTAGCTGTTAGGCTGGTCCCTTAGTTTGTTGTTGTTGTTATTGTTGTTGTTTTCCCTTGAACGTGCTTCCAAGACGTTGCATCACACGCTGTAGCTGGGTGTGTCTGCGTCGCTCCAAGGCCACGTTCAGCACGTACAGGAGCGGATTGATCGTCATGTTGAATGGCAAGACAAAGGCTGTCCCAGCAGAGCGGATGTCCTCAGGCATAACGTTGAGTGTGGGCATCAGCAGCACCAGAACATCCACCAGGAACCAGCCACAGGCGTCAGTCACTGAGATGGGAATGGTGCGGCGAGCAGAGTCCAGCTGGTGTGATCTTCGAGAGTTGACCAGAAACACGATGGGGTTGGCAAGAACGATGATGTAGATGTACACCTGACCTGCCATTGTCACTGCCATCAGCAGTGTATTCAGTATGACCACAGCATGTAACCCATGGTCAAGGGCACCCATGGTGCTGGTCAAGGGGAGAGGGACACACAGACTACTTTGATGCTGTGACGTCCAGGGGAAGAGATGGAGTGTGGTGGACAGAATGACACCCATCCCCCAACACAGGACGCTGGAGGTCACCACCTGCCTTCTGCCCCACACTTGTAGGCCTGGCCTGGCCAGGTGAACACAGTGACCCACTGTCAGACACACCAGGATCAAGGCAGACACCTGGACACAGAACAGGTACAGAAAGCTGCACAGGGAACACCAGGGACTGTACCTCCACCACCTGTCTACCCACAGATACTCCCCCCAGTACACCTGGTCAGCCACACACACTCCCAACAGATACACCCCCATCAGCAAGTTGGACATGGACAACTGAGACACGAAGACAGCACACCTGTTCCTCTTCTCCCGATCTCCACGCAGCTGGAAGAAGAGGTTTACTCCATTGCCCAGCAAGGTGACAGCGGCCAGGATGGCAGTCACAGCACGTAGAGCGGGTGATCCCAGCAGATTGCGACAGGAGGAGAGGAGAGGGGAGGGGGAGTGGCAGTTCTGGAGTTGGAAGTCTGCAGGTAAGTTCTGAGGGCAACACAGTGTGGGCAGGTCTGTATGTACAGAGTGTAACAGAGAGAGGGGGGTGAGCCAGTGACGGGGGAGGTGGTGCAGGTCACATCCTGTCACGTCCAGTGTCTGTAGCTGTGGTGTGGGCAAACTGCCAGTCACCCGCTGCAGGCCACTCTGTGACAGGTTGAGGATGGTCAGTGAGGAGATCACGTTGACCGCCTGGAGTTTGTGTGGGGTTGGTGACTCTGACAATCTGTGGCCTACAAACACTTCAGTCAGAGGGTTACTGGTCAGCAGCAACACCTTGAGATAATTCACATCTTTCAGCATGCCTGTGGTCAGTGTGGGGATGAGGTTGTAACTGACATCTAAAATGACCAAGTTGGATAACGGGGGAAGAGAGAGGGTGATGAGATCACAACGTTGAAGAGCCAGAAACACCAACATGGTATTGTTCCACAGACGTTCCGGCCTCAGTCCACTGTTGCTGGCATCCAAGGAACGCACGTTAGGAAACCTCTCTGTACTGAACTTTCTGCTGCAGTGAAAAGACAGACCCTGGCACGTGCAGTTCGTGGGACACAGGTGATTACAGAACCGTTCATCATCCTGCTGCTTACAATGCAGGAATCCATCACACACGTGGTCAGGATGCAGACAGACATGGGAACCCCGGCACCGGTAGAACCCTGGACATGTCAACTGCTCACAGTGCATCTCATCCTCATGACCCGGACAGTCATACATGTCATTGCAGAGGACAAAGACAGGCAGACAGTAACCATCACCAGGACACTGGAAGTGGGTCTGTGGACACACTGTGACGTCATCTGTAAGGGAACCATGACCAGACGAAGGCAGTGGTTCAAAGAAGACCTTGCCATGTATCAGCGTGTCGAAGTTTACCACAGCTGGCGGCTGAAGATGGTGATCATGATTAGTGTAGTAAGTTCGATTGGAATGCTTTTCACCATTATACGCGTTTCTCAAAGCGACGAATACCTGTTCTTGTATTATATTACAAGCTTCTTCATCGGCGAAATTCAAGCATTGTTGTTGATTGTTACACCACTGTTCTTGAGAAAAGCACTGATTAATGAACGGAGTAATGTTAGTCTGGGATTAAAACTTGAAAAACAAAACAAAAACAGTTGCTCCTCTCTCTCTCTCTCTCTCTCTCTCTCTCTCTCTCTCTCTCTCTCTCTCTCTCTCTCTCTCTCTCTCTCTCTCTCCTCTCTCTCTCTCTCTCTCTCTCTCTCTCTCTCTCTCTCTCTCTCTCTTTTCTCTCTCTCTCTCCTCTGAACACCTGAACATTATCAAGTCGTGTTTTTTGTCGCTCTGTGTTCTTCCTGGAATTAATGAACATCAAAGTGGGTGATCGCAGTGATTTTTGAGTGACTGTTGTATGATATATCTGTGCACCGGAAGGCCTCGGAGCAGGCAATACAAATATATCTGCCTTCAAAGGGGATTGCGATGGTTCCCTTATGCAGCTAGTGAAGAGTTTACATATCTGTAACATAGTTTCTTAATTTCATGTTCCCAGTTTCTCCATCTTCAAATTCACCCCCCCCCCCCCCTTAAGTCCAAATCTTTGCCAAGTCGTTACCATGAAGATAGTTCAGTTGTTGGCCTGCGCTTGTTTTTTCTCCCACTATTAGATTGTTCGTCTATGTATTTGTCTGACTTTATTCAAGTTTAAAAGGCTGTGCCAGACTTGAATAAAAGTTACTCTGTGTTAGGTTTTCTTATGAGAGCAAAAAATACCCAACTTGTTTTCTGATAGAATCAATGGGTCTTTTTCAGAAACGCTTCAACAGCTTAGAAAGCCAGTTAAACACTATCTGTAAGGAGAATCATTCATTGAAGACACAATTAGGAACCCTCCAATCTCAGATAAAAACTCCGATGGAAAAGGCTCGCACTACCACCACTTGCACTCAGTATGACACAGCAGACATCCAGCTAGCGGAAGAAAACCTCTTTCCTGACATCCGCGAACCTTCAAGTCTAAGTGATGAGGAACACCCACGTGACATTGCACATAGTCCTGAAATGTGTACAAACAATACATCCTCCTCCAGGACATCCTTGAAGCAAAATAGCCCTGTTACACACCAAACACCATCAAAACCTGTCTCTACTCACAATTCCTTTCAGGTCTTAGGCGAGGACAGTGCCGACACTATTGAACAGAAATGTGACCAAAACGATTCTAGTATACATGAGGGTAAAACAGATACTGATCAAAACCTTCATCTTCAATCAGCCACTCAGGACAAGTCCCCAGCGCAAATTGTACGTGAAATAAAGATTCCTGGGTATTTTTCTTCGGTCCTCATAGGTGACTCTGTCCTGAGGTATATCGATCCAAGACGTCTTGGCAGTGAGAAAGACAGGGTATTCAAACTGTATGTTCCCGGGATGACAATGAAGCTATGCAATGAGCTAGCGCTGTGGCTAGGCGCAATACCAAACTCACCCACATCCGGCATGTGATTGCCCATGTAGGCGTTAACGATTGTCCCCTGGCCCTGTGCCCATGACACAGTGGACAGAACTTATCAATCTCTGCAAGATCTTCCCTTCAGCTGTCATCACCTTCAGCTCCATCGTCCCAGCACGAGGACGTCACCCTTTTAACAACTCGATCTTTCCCTCCAACAGAACCCTGCGCACAGCCTGCATTGCTGCTGAAATCAACCTGATCGACAATCATGATACTTTTATTACTAAGAATGGTGCCCCAAGACTCGCATATTACAAAGATCCTGTTCACCCCAGTCTTAAAGGTACTGCAAAACTAGCCATCAATTTTATGCAGTTTTTGCCACGTTTCTCCCGTCAGACCAACAGCCGACATGGTGAAGGTGGCCTTTCGTCACAGCGACAGCCCGAAAGTGATGGGCAAATGGAGCAGCGGCCAGATGCTTTTGATAGCACCCAGCACGGTGGCAGGGGAAACTCACGCCCTGAGTTTGGTCAGTGTTCAGGACGTGGTGGCTATGCGGCTGGCGCCCCCTCCATCTCTTCCATGATCCACTATCCCATGCTGCCGTCCCAGAGACAGGGAGGATGGACCGACCCCAGGCTACACCAGGCTCAACCTGAGGACGCCGTTCCCGTTCGACGTGTTCCGCAGCAGCAGCGCTACGACGCCGTCGAGGCCTTTCAGCCTCCCATCGACACAGAGCCTGGTCCCTCACAGCAGCATTACAACACCACTGAGGCCTATCAGCCTCCCTTCAACACAGAGCCTGGTCCCTCACAGCAGCATTACAACACCACTGAGGCCTATCAGCCTCCCATCAACACAGAGCCTGGTCCCTCACAGCAGCATTACAACACCACTGAGGCCTATCAGCCTCCCTTCAACACAGCCTGGTCCCTCACAGCAGCATTACGACACCACTGAGGCCTATCAGCCTCCCTTCAACACAGCCTGGTCCCTCACAGCAGCATTACGACACCACTGAGGCCTATCAGCCTCCCTTCAACACAGAGCCTGGTCCCTCACAGCAGCATTACAACACCACTGAGGCCTATCAGCCTCCCTTCAACACAGAGCCTGGTCCCTCACAGCAGCATTACAACACCACTGAGGCCTATCAGCCTCCCTTCAACACAGAGCCTGGTCCCTCACAGCAGCATTACAACACCACTGAGGCCTATCAGCCTCCCTTCAACACAGAGCCTGGTCCCTCACAGCAGCATTACAACACCACTGAGGCCTATCAGCCTCCCTTCAACACAGAGCCTGGTCCCTCACAGCAGCATTACAACACCACTGAGGCCTATCAGCCTCCCTTCAACACAGAGCCTGGTCCCTCACAGCAGCATTACAACACCACTGAGGCCTATCAGCCTCCCTTCAACAGGGGGCCTGCTCTTTCACAGCAGCTCTATACCAACGTGGGCGAGGCCTTCCAGCGTTTGATCTCCAGACAGCCTCAGGACAACAGGACTGTCCCAGTACATGAAGCCAGCCGTGCTCCCTACCCCCTATTCCCCAACCAGTCCCAGGCCTCACTCCAAGGACCCTGGTGTCCCTCCGTTTCATACCCACCTCCCACTTCTCAGAATCCCGTTCTAGCCACAGAGGCCACTGGAAGACTGTCCCACCAAGCTGCCAGCGAAGCTTCCAGAACCCAGTGACACCTGTGCCTCCCCTTACCGCCTGGTGTGTTGAAGAGACGTCCCAGCAGACTGGAGAGTACGCCCTTCAACTGCTGAACATGGCGTCACAGCTCCTGAACCAGTCCAGACTTCACCACCCTGATTATATGACTGTCTAAATTAAAATGGGTGGACATTGTGTTGTTTGTGGTGTAGTTGTGTGTGTGTGTGTGTGTGTGTGTGTGTGTGTGTGTGTGTGTGTGTGTGTGTGTGCATGCGTGGGTGTACACTCGCGCATGCGCACATGCGTGCACGTGTTTTTGTTTGTATTGAGAAAAAGTAAGGGGTGGGGGTTGAACGAGCGGGGGCGGGGTGGAGCGGGAACGGGAAGGGGGAGGGCGAGAGAATGAAGCAGTAAGAATGGTGTACTATCAAACACTAAATGTAAAGAGAATGAAGCAGTAAGAATGGTGTACTATCAAATATTAAATGTAAAGAGAATGAAGCAGTAAGAATGGTGTCACCGATCTGATCAGGTGGAAATCCTACAGACGCGCCGACGGCTCTGTATCTATCCGTAGCATCATTCCACGGTGGGGGTGTAGGCTTACCGGGCCATATACGGTAGTTGTTGGGTTCAGGAAGGATGGTGGGGGGTGTTGGATACCTGTACGTTCCATTCATATATTAGGTGTGCGTGTGCTACCATGCACAGGCAGGGAAAGGATAAGTGTGGGGAGAGAGGGGGTTAGCCTCCCGTCTCCGGTTGTGTTTCGTGTGGAGTCCCGTTTCACGTGCGGTTTGTGTAGGGTTCAAAACTCTGCGAGGAGTGAGTGCTGAGTCATCAAGCTTTAAAGTTTGGTGGGGCCGGGTGGCTAGCACTTCGGTCAAAATCCTTGGTGAAGAGCAGTTGGGCTCTCGTCCTGGTGCCAGCGTTTGCGCTGGGGGTCTGACTTCGGTCGACATGGTGAGCCGACCCTCGAGAGCGTTTTGCTCTTGGTCGAGCAGTTGTCGGTGTTTCTGTGTGCTGCGACCCTGAGGTTCAGGTGCTGGGGTGGCCAGCCGCAGTTGTCGTCGTTCTGTGTTGTAGCAGGTATGTGGAGTTAATTAAGGTGATAGTAATGTAGTGAGTTAAGGGTGTCGTTGTCTTGTGCACATCTCTGTCATCTTGTACAAAGGTGTAAATAATATGAGCTCATGTTTTGAATCAATTTCAGGTTTCTTAGGGAAAAGGAAGAGCGAGAAAATGGGAAAAATAAGGACTAAATCGGAATAGGTTGAGAAAAGTGTTGATGGTGGGTTTTGACCAGCGGGTTGTGTTGGGAGGTGGAAACAGGGAAAAGGAAAAAGAAAAGAAGGAAATTTGGTTATGAAGTTTTGAATGGAAATGTAATGGTTGTCTTTGGTTCGATCCTGGTGTTAGGATTGAGTGGGTACTTATTCGTGACAGGGGGTTTGAACGGATATGCTTTCGGGAAGCATAGACAGGGTGTGTTGGCACCGAGTGTTGTAGAGCTTATGATTGTGCCGTGTCATGGAAGCTATTGGAAAGGATAAGTGTTGTGTAGTTGTATGAACAGGTACTGGTATTAAGCAGCGCGGTTTGGTATGGCGCGGGTATCCTAATTCAATAATATAGGTTAATATTGTTACTACATTGCGGGAGATTTGTGGGAGTGTGCTTATGCCTTGGGTGATTGTGCGGAGATATAGCTGTCCTGTCCCATTGGTCTTCTTTGGAATTGAAACAGTATCTATTGTGGACGTGACAATATTACTGAGAATGTGTGTGTTGGAAGGTGTATCATGAAGCAGCTCTTTTGTATACCGTTGTGTAAGAAGTGTAACTTAGTGGTGTAAACAGAGTGAGATGGTGATAGGTGTAACTCGCTTATGGAGCTAGTAGGCTCTGGGGTGCGTAAAGAAAATCCTGGGAATGGGTGAACTAAGGGGTTACCGTAATCAGTGATGTAGCTATGTATATCTACGGTTGGAGGGTAACAGTTATGTCAAGTGCAGGTGAGGGCGCATTCCCACGATCCTGTGGCCCGGTACACCAGGCGGGTCAGGGCCGTTTTAGTCGGGGAGCTGCGGACAGCCAGTTGCTGGCATTCCTGTCCCTGACTGTCCGGCGATCGTCGCAGGCGCCTGCAGTTACCCCACCTGCACTCCCCATCCTGCTGTGCCCCGGACTGTTGTCCCAGTCGTTCCCCTTTCCAATGCTACACCCTTTTCCCTTCTCCCATCCGGTCGGGTCTTCACGGCCTGGCCATTAACGTCGCAGTTGCTGCTGACGCCGTTGCTGCTGTCGCCGCTGTCGGTGGCGCCGTTGCTGGTGTCACTGTTGCTGCTGGCGCCGTTGCTGCTGTCGTCGCTGTCTGTGTCGCCGTTGCTGGTGTCGCTGTAACTGCTGGCGCCGTTGCTGGTGTCACTGTTGCGGCTGGCGTCGTTGCTGGTGTCGCTGTTGCCGCTGGCGCCGTTGCTGCCGTCGCCGTTGCTGTGTTGCCGTTGCTGTTATCGCCGTTGCTGTTGGCGTCGGTGCTGTTATCGCCACCGATGCTGATCCCCCGTATCACCGACTTCTCACTCTGTGACCGCCGCCAGTGAGGTGTGTCGTCGCCGCTGTGGGTGTGTTTCTCTGTGGTTGGTGGCAGTCGACACTGTCGCCGTTGTGTTGGCGGTGACTGTGAATGCCACTGATATTGTGGGAGCCCTGGATGTCCCTGTCATATCACACATCTTCGGCTCCGGCAGGCAGATTCGTCTGGTCACCGTCGCCGTCGTGAAACTGTCACCGTCGTCGTCGTGTGGCCTGTTTTTTTTTAGTTGAGTTTTTTTTTTTTTTTGGTGACGATGAAACACCTGAAGACATTAGGTTTGGATGTGCATGCATGAAGGATGGATGTTGATTAAAAAGGGTATGACTGAAGGGATGAATGTGCGCAGTGAAGTATATGCAAAATGGATATAGTAATATGAAGTTAGTATAGATGTTGGTTGTTGTTGTTGTTGTTGTTGTTGTTGTTTGGGGGGTGGAAAGTTGTGGTCATGAAAAGGATTGACTTTTATTACGCTATGTAATATACTGCTGGCCTGAGGAACTCTGCACACTGTAGCTAGATAAGGGATTAAATAACTTATTGTGGCTGCCTCGGCCATAGGAACCGTATGCTTTCAGGCTTGGGTCTGTGACGTATTCATAGAAGATTTCGCTCATTGATTGTTTTGTTGGGAATAAAATTTTGTTTTCTTGTCGGTTCTTGTGTGGCGTGTTGTCTGTTTAGTGGGTTAGTTGGGGGGGGGGGGGGGGGGGGGGGGGGGGGGGGTTACGTCCGGCTTAGCGTTCCGTGACAAATGGTGTACTATCAAATATTAAATGTAAAGAGAATGAAGCAGTAAGAACGGTGTACTATCGAATATTAAATGTAAAGAGAATGAAGCAGTAAGGATGGTGTACTATCGAATATTAAATGTAAAGAGAATGAAGCAGTAAGAATGGTGTACTATCGAACATTAAATGTAAAGAGAATGAAGCAGTAAGAACGGTGTACTATCAAACATTAAATGTAAAGAGAATGAAGCAGTAAGAACAGTGTACTATCAAACATTAAATGTAAAGAGAATGAAGCAGTAAGAACGGTGTACTATCAAATATTAAATGTAAAGAGTAACCACGTGAAATTTATCAACGAATCGGATAGTTCCTTGTTTCCTTTGTCTGATTTGGTATTAACAAAAATAATTCAAATGTCACTGGTGTAAAAACATGTTCATCGATATGATAACAGTTAAGGATTTCCATGTATGTTACGAGTGAGAGTAAGAGAGAGAGAGAGAGGGAGGGAGCATGTGTGAGGGTATGTGAGTGCGTATGTGTATGCGCGGATGTGCACGTAAGTGTTGGCGCTCGCGGTGACGCGCGCAGCCACGTGCGCGAGGATATTGATACCGGACCCTGGTAATCGGAATGACAAGTGAACTCTATTCTGTTTTTTTTTTTTTGTTGTTGTTCACGGCGTTTGTGTTTCGTCCCCGGATTGCTGATATTGCTATTTCTTGCGGAGTTTTCTCGCATATTGTTGTAGCTATAAAATTATCCTTACTGACTTCTTAAGGCAGCTGATTTTTTTTTCTGCCTTTTTTTTTATTGTTCTTTTTGTTTTGTTGTTGTTGTCGTTGCTAAAATTCATCTACAAACAGGTGTTCCTGCTGTTTGACTATTATTCTACTCGTTTATCTGTAGTGTTGTGTAATCCGTAGAGTGTATTTGTAAATCAATTTCATGTATAATGAGTGAATGGTTGTCTAA
>CM065728.1:77304032-77306779 GCA_033310375.1 Conus canariensis | reverse complement strand
GAATCTGTTGCGGAGTTATGATGATCCTGTTTTGCAGTTCACTAAAGTGATTGTAGAGAGTGCTAAGGAAGCTATTCCCAAGTCCCGTGATAAACCAAATGATGTTAAGACCCCTTGGTATGATAAAGAGTGCAAAACTTTGAAGGGTAAGAGAAAAGGTGCTCAAAGACTTTTTGCTAGGTTTCCTATGGTGGGGAACAAAGTTAAACATCAGGCGTGTAGGGCTAAGTGTCGGTATACTTTTAAAACTAAGAAGAAAGAATCTTGGAAAAAATTTTGTTCAAATCTGTCCTTTAAGGTCAATTCAAGGAAAGTCTGGAAACTAATCCGTAAGATTAAGGGAAAGTCGGTTACATCAGTTATAAAATGTTTGCAAGTAAATGGATCGATTATTACTAATAAAAAGGAGGTTGCTAACTTGTTAGCTGTTACTATCCATCAAAATTCGTCAGCTGATCATTATTGCAAGGAATTCCAGCGTATCAAAAGATCAGCAGAGTCAAAATCTTGTTCCTTCGTGCCAGATAGTTCTGAGGATTACAACTGCGTTTTCAGCATGGATGAGTTAAAGGACGCCATTTTGAAAGCCAACAACTCAGCTCCTGGACCAGATGACATTCATTATCAATTTATTCAACATTTGCCAGCTGAGGGTTTAAAGGTGTTGTTGTCTCTGTTTAATCATGTTTGGTGTTCAGGGTATTTTCCACCTTCTTGGAGAGAGGCGGTTGTTATCCCTATTCCTAAACCAGGGAAAGATCATTCGGACCCTAACAACTATCGTCCTATAGCTCTCACTAGTTGCTTATGTAAAACTATGGAGAGAATGGTATATTCTCGATTGTTATGGCAGTTAGAATGTCTGGGGGCCTTAGATGTTTCCCAGTGTGGATTTCGGAACAACCGCAGTACTACTGATCACCTGGTTCGATATGAGTCTTTTATCAGGAATGCTTTGATTAATGGAGAACATGTAGTTTCTATTCTTTTTGATTTAGAAAAAGCTTATGACACAACATGGAGGCATGGAATTCTCCAGGATTTGAAGGCACTTGATTTCAAAGGTAATTTACCAATGTTTATTGCTAATTTTTTGTCTAACAGGCATTTCAGTGTTAGGCTTCATTCGACCTTTTCGGATCCTTTTGAGCAGGAGATGGGTGTCCCTCAGGGTAGCATCCTTTCTCCACTTCTGTTCAATCTCAAGATTAATAACATCGTCCAGTCAGTAAATTCTGGAATTGATAAGTCATTATTTGTTGATGACTTCTCCATCTCTGCCAAGGGGAAAACTTTGGCTGCAGCTGAGCGTCAACTTCAGTTGTGTGTTAATCGTGTTCAGCAGTGGGTTACTGAAAATGGATTTAAGTTTTCAGCTACTAAGACAGAGTGTGTTCATTTCCATAGGAAAAGATCTCAGGTCTTAGAACCAGCTATCAGTCTCAATGGTCAAGTAATTAAAGTTTCCAAACAAGTGAAATTTTTGGGGGTTATTTTTGATAATAAGCTTTCTTTTTTGCCTCACATTAAGTACATTAAACAATCTTGCCAGTCAGGTTTGAATGTTTTGAAGGTTATTAGTCACACTGATTGGGGTGCAGACAAGCGAACTTTGTTGCGATTGTATCGGGCTTTGGTGAGACCAAAGCTAGATTATGGGTGTGTGGTATATGGTTCTGCACGAAAATCTTACCTCAAAGCTCTTGATCCAATTCATCATCAAGGACTGCGGATTGCTCTGGGAGCATTTCGCACATCTCCAAAAGAGAGTTTGTATGTTGAATCTGGTGAACCCCCTCTGGAGCTAAGGAGGTTGTGTCTTTCCATGAATTACTATCTGAAACTGAGGGCTAATCCAGAAAACCCTGCCTATGATATTGTCATGAACCCGCCTTTTAGAGCCAAATATGATCTAAAGCCAAATGAGATTCCTCCACTGGGTATTCGTATTTTGCCCCACTTCGGGGCAGCTGGCATTGACCTTGATGCTGTTGATGACGGCCCATTACAGACTGATGTACCTCCCTGGAAAGTCGCCAATCCAGAGATTAATTTATATTTAACTCAATTTCGAAAGGAGGTCACCTCGAGTGCTGCATATAAACAACTTTATCTTGGGCAATGTGAACTTTATCAAGATTTTATCAAGATTTTTACAGATGGTTCTAAAAAAGGTGAGAGGGCTGCAGCTGCCATTGTGTGTGATAACAATTTTCAGAAGCCTACTTTGTTAAGATTGCGGGATTGGTCGTCTGTTTATACTGCTGAACTGAAGGCTTTAAATCTGGCCCTCAGTGCGGTGTCCAGGTCAGATCAGAACGATTTCCTTATTTTATCGGATTCATTGTCGGCATTGTCGGCTCTATCGACAAGAGAAGTTTCACATCCAGTTTTGGCTGATATTCATGATCTTCATACTCGGCTTGTCTCTTCGGGAAAGCATATAGTTTTCTTGTGGGTCCCCAGCCACATGGGAATCTATGGTAACTCAGTGGTGGACAAAGCAGCCAAACAAGCTCTCGGTGCAAGTCTTTCCAGGAGGCCTATGCAGTTTGTTCCTCACTCTGATCTACGTCATAAATCTAGTTTGTATTGTCGTGAACTGTGGCTGAGTGAATGGTGTAATCAAATTCATAATAAATTGTTTAAAATTTGCCCAGATTTAACCAATCCTTTCCCATCGGTGGTATGTAACCGTAAAGAGGAATCGGTTTTGTCACGGTTACATATTGGGCACAGCTATATAA
>CM065728.1:77221532-77301532 GCA_033310375.1 Conus canariensis | reverse complement strand
TTCACAAGTCTTCTGTAGCACTTTCTATTTTCTCTGTGGCCTCTTGGTCCACCGTGTTGACCGTGCGGTGCGGCCCGTGTCGGGGGAGAATGGTGTCCTGGTGGTTGAGAGGGACTCGGAGTAGGATCCGTGCCCCTCAACACGCCACTTTGGCCCGGACTTCCCCTAGACGGGGGGCAGCATGGGGCCCAATGCTGTCAACCGGTCACCTTCACAGTGTGGGCATGGCATGGGTCAAACCGTGTGCCACGTTGCTTGTCCTGGAAGCCAGGTGAGTGGCCTCCTGTCCGTTCCCGGCAGTTGGTCATGAGCCTGGTGGATGGGGTGGAGCGCATGCCACGCGGTGTATACCTGCACTATAACCCTGGTGTTTCCCTTTGCTGGAGGACCGCTTAGGGGCATCGCCCTTGTGGGCACTCGATGGCGGGTGGGGAGTAGGGGAGGTGAAGTTTTTTCCTTTCATTATGACATCTAAACAATTACCCCCTAACAAAAAGAGAAGAAATGATGATGGACATGGCACGCTTATGGACGAGACTATGAATAGAGATTCAGATTCAGATAATGAGATAAGAGAAGTGGCAAAGAGAAAGGGTATCCAAAACACATGGCCAAGCTTCCTTTTAGTGGAAGCAAAAGATCCGAAAGAATCCATTGCTCGGATTTCTCCGTTCGCTGTTTGCAAGTGGTTCGAGGGAGTTTCGTCCACAGGATTTAAAATGATCAAAAGACTCCGATCTGGTAGTTACCTTGTTAACTGTGCTACGGAAGCGGCGTCTCGGTTGCTGCTGAAAAGGGATGGTTCTCAACTCATGCAGATCACAGTTAAGGTTTCCATTCACCCCTTTCTCAACTACTCGAAAGGGGTAATCAGATGTGTTGACTTGGCTGGAGTTGCTGAATCAGAAATTCGGACTGAGATGGAAAGTCAGGGTGTTCTGCAGGTCCATAGAGTTAAAATCTCTAAAGGAAGTGACTTAATCGAAACCAACACACTATTCTTGACTTTTGCTATGCCATCTCCCCAGAGTTTGTCAAAGTGGGTTATGTCCGAGTGAAAGTTACGCCTTTTGTACCATCTCCTTTGCGGTGTTTCAAGTGCCAACGCTTTGGGCATTCCAGCCGAGCTTGTCGGGGTCAGGAGATCTGTCGTGACTGTGGACAGAAGAAGCATGATGAATCTTGTATAAATGCTGTATACTGTGTCAATTGTAAGGGTGATCATCCAGCAAATTCAAAAAGTTGTCCAGTGTGGAAAAAGGAATGCGAGATTCAGAAAGTAAAGATTGAGAGGAAATGTTCCTTTCTTGAGGCTAGAAGGTTTAGTGGAGGCCAGGACTCCTTCGGCTGCGACTTATGCACAGAAGGTGGTTAACGATTCTGCGAACCGGTCATCGGGTGATGATCTGGGAGCAGCTCCATTCACTGCTCTGGAGAAGAAATTGACAGAATTGTTGTCATCGGTTTTGGATCGGCTTACTATACTTGAACAATCAGTTGAGGTTTTGTCTCAGAAATGCAATAGTGTTCCGTCCAGCAGTGTACAACAGGCTTCAGTCCCTGCTGGTGAGGGAAGAAGTGTTTCAGTTGCACAAAGTGCTGTGGATCAGAGGTCAGGGGTGAAGGATCGGAGGAAAGAGATGTCCCCTCGCTCACAGGCCAATAACAGCAGTACGAGACAGGCACGCAGTGAGGAGCGTCCTTTTCGGACTCCAGACCGTCCTAGGGGAAAATCTCGAAGTCAGGTATTTGGTGCAGCAGGTTTCAGTCCAGTAAGAGCAAATTCCAAGCATGGCAACAAACAACTTAGAAATTTATCAGGAGCATCGGCTTCTGACCTTGTCTTGAAGAACCGTTTTAGTTCTTTGGTGGACAGTGAAGTTTCTGGAGAAGAGGGCTGATAGATATTCTTTTAACAACCTAACATGGACATACTCCAGTGGAACATAAGGGGAGTTAAAGCAAATTGTCGGGACCTTGAGCTATTATTGACAGAGTATAGATCTTCGGTAATTGCTCTTCAGGAAACCTTTTAACTGCAAGTAAGAAGCATGAGATTCCTGGTTTCTCCTGCTTACTCAAGCCAGCTTCTGCAGACTTTTCAAGGAGAGGCGTTTCTCTTTATATTCATAATTCGGTACTACATACAGAAATTCCACTTCAGACGGATCTGGAGGCAGTGGCAGCTCGTATCTCGTTAAACAAGGTCGTTACGATATGTTGTTTGTATCTGTCTCCATCTTCTGTGATTTCGAAGAGTCAGTTGGATGGTTTAATTTCTCAGCTCCCTCGCCCATTTCTTTTATTGGGTGACTTGAATGGCCATTCTCCACAGTGGGGAAGTAACTGCACCAATTCTCAAGGGAAAGTTCTTGAGGATTTTATATCGGATCATGATCTCTGTCTTCTGAATTCAGGCTCACCGACCTTTTGTTCTCCTTCTGGTTCTTTGACTCACTTGGATTTGTCCATTTGCGACCCTTCCTTATTTTTGGACTTAGAGTGGCAGGTTCATTCGGACCTAAGCGGGAGTGATCACTTTCCGATTTTTATTTATTTTACAAAGCAAATGCAGGAGTCCCCTCGGGAAACATGGAAGTTTCGCTCTGCAGATTGGAGTCTTTATCAGCAACAGATTTTAAGTAGACTGCCTATGAATCTGTTGCGGAGTTATGATGATCCTGTTTTGCAGTTCACTAAAGTGATTGTAGAGAGTGCTAAGGAAGCTATTCCCAAGTCCCGTGATAAACCAAATGATGTTAAGACCCCTTGGTATGATAAAGAGTGCAAAACTTTGAAGGGTAAGAGAAAAGGTGCTCAAAGACTTTTTGCTAGGTTTCCTATGGTGAGGAACAAAGTTAAACATCAGGCGTGTAGGGCTAAGTGTCGGTATACTTTTAAAACTAAGAAGAAAGAATCTTGGAAAAATTTTGTTCAAATCTGTCCTTTAAGGTCAATTCAAGGAAAGTCTGGAAACTAATCCGTAAGATTAAGGGAAAGTCGGTTACATCAGTTATAAAATGTTTGCAAGTAAATGGATCGATTATTACTAATAAAAAGGAGGTTGCTAACTTGTTAGCTGTTACTATCCATCAAAATTCGTCAGCTGATCATTATTGAAAGGAATTCCAGCGTATCAAAAGATCAGCAGAGTCAAAATCTTGTTCCTTCGTGCCAGATAGTTCTGAGGATTACAACTGCGTTTTCAGCATGGATGAGTTAAAGGACGCCATTTTGAAAGCCAACAACTCAGCTCCTGGACCAGATGACATTCATTATCAATTTATTCAACATTTGCCAGCTGAGGGTTTAAAGGTGTTGTTGTCTCTGTTTAATCATGTTTGGTGTTCAGGGTATTTTCCACCTTCTTGGAGAGAGGCGGTTGTTATCCCTATTCCTAAACCAGGGAAAGATCATTCGGACCCTAACAACTATCGTCCTATAGCTCTCACTAGTTGCTTATGTAAAACTATGGAGAGAATGGTATATTCTCGATTGTTATGGCAGTTAGAATGTCTGGGGGCCTTAGATGTTTCCCAGTGTGGATTTCGGAACAACCTGGTTCGATATGAGTCTTTTATCAGGAATGCTTTGATTAATGGAGAACATGTAGTTTCTATTCTTTTTGATTTAGAAAAAGCTTATGACACAACATGGAGGCATGGAATTCTTCAGGATTTGAAGGCACTTGATTTCAAAGGTAATTTACCAATGTTTATTGCTAATTGTTTGTCTAACAGGCATTTCAGTGTTAGACTTCATTCGACCTTTTCAGATCCTTTTGTGCAGGAGATGGGTGTCCCTCAGGGTAGCATCCTTTCTCCACTTCTGTTCAATCTCAAGATTAATAACATCGTCCAGTCAGTAAAGTCTGGAATTGATAAGTCATTATTTGTTGATGACTTCTCCATCTCTGCCAAGGGGAAAACTTTGGCTGCAGCTGAGCGTCAACTTCAGTTGTGTGTTAATCGTGTTCAGCAGTGGGTTACTGAAAATGGATTTAAGTTTTCAGCTACTAAGACAGAGTGTATTCATTTCCATAGGAAAAGATCTCAGGTCTTAGAACCAGCTATCAGTCTCAATGGTCAAGTAATTAAAGTTTCCAAACAAGTGAAATTTTTGGGGGTTATTTTTGATAATAAGCTTTCTTTTTTGCCTCACATTAAGTACATTAAACAATCTTGCCAGTCAGGTTTGAATGTTTTGAAGGTTGTTAGTCACACTGATTGGGGTGCAGACAAGCGAACTTTGTTGCGATTGTATCGGGCTTTGGTGAGACCAAAGCTAGATTATGGGTGTGTGGTATATGGTTCTGCACGAAAATCTTACCTCAAAGCTCTTGATCCAATTCATCATCAAGGACTGCGGATTGCTCTGGGAGCATTTCGCACATCTCCAAAAGAGAGTTTGTATGTTGAATCTGGTGAACCCCCTCTGGAGCTAAGGAGGTTGTGTCTTTCCATGAATTACTATCTGAAACTGAGGGCTAATCCAGAAAACCCTGCCTATGATATTGTCATGAACCCGCCTTTTAGAGCCAAATATGATCTAAAGCCAAATGAGATTCCTCCACTGGGTATTCGTAATTTTTGGGCCCCACTTCGGGGCAGCTGGCATTGACCTTGATGCTGTTGATGACGGTCCATTACAGACTGATGTACCTCCCTGGAAAGTCGCCAATCCAGAGATTAATTTATATTTAACTCAATTTCGAAAGGAGGTCACCTCGAGTGCTGCATATAAACAACTTTATCTTGGGCAATGTGAACTTTATCAAGATTTTATCAAGATTTTTACAGATGGTTCTAAAAAAGGTGAGAGGGCTGCAGCTGCCATTGTGTGTGATAACAATTTTCAGGAGCCTACTTTGTTAAGATTGCGGGATTGGTCGTCTGTTTATACTGCTGAACTGAAGGCTTTAAATCTGGCCCTCAGTGCGGTGTCCAGGTCAGATCAGAATGATTTCCTTATTTTATCGGATTCATTGTCGGCATTGTCGGCTTTATCGACAAGAGAAGTTTCACATCCAGTTTTGGCTGATATTCATGATCTTCATACTCAGCTTGTCTCTTTGGGAAAGCATATAGTTTTCTTGTGGGTCCCCAGCCACATGGGAATCTATGGTAACTCAGTGGTGGACAAAGCAGCCAAACAAGCTCTCGGTGCAAGTCTTTCCAGGAGGCCTATGCAGTTTGTTCCTCACTCTGATCTACGGCATAAATCTAGTTTGTATTGTCGTGAACTGTGGAAGAGTGAATGGTGTAATCAAATTCATAATAAATTGTTTAAAATTTGCCCAGATTTAACCAATCCTTTCCCATCGGTGGTACGTAACCGTAAAGAGGAATCGGTTTTGTCACGGTTACATATTGGGCACAGCTATATAACGCACAGTTGGATACTCAGAAGGGAAGACCCCCCATGGTGTATTGCGTGTGACAGCTTGTTCAGTGTTAATCATTTTTTGACAGAATGTGCTGATTTGATGTGTATCAGAGAGAAGTTCTTTTCCACCAGTGATTTATCAGTTCTTTTTTCGTGAGAATTCAGTAGATCTTATTTTTTTCTTTTTTGAAAGAGGTAAACTTATTTTATAAAATATAGTGTTTTAATAATGTATACAGGTGTCGTCGGAGTTGAACAGATAATTGTGCTTTTGTCTTCATAAATTTTAAGCGATGTGTTAATACTAGTGTGGGTATTTGTATCTAGAGACTTAGATATGATAGCTGAGGTCCTGATTTGGCTCCTAGTAGTCCGCTGGACCCTATAAACACTAACTAACTAACTAACTAACTATCCAGTAACCTTTATCAGTCAGTCATGGGTTCCAACAGTCACGCCGATCGACAGTGGCCACACCAGGTCTGACAACCTGTAAGTTAAAGTAACATTGTATTCACTGTGGTAAATCATACTGGACTCTTCTTAAAGAGGTGAATTCTTTTCTGGTGTTCAAGCCACTAAAAACAGTTCCTAGTGTGAGTGCCATGCCATGAAGAAGCTCGTTGAGCGAAAATTTGTGAAGACACAAAAATTAACTGAACAACACTGTGTTTTTTTTTTTATCTTTCCTTTGTATTATATATATATATATATATATATATATATATATATATATATATATATATATATATTTCTTCAATCTAAGACATAAGAGCAAGCTTTGTTTATAATTGAATATTTCTTGCAGTCATTGCAACACCAAGCTGCTCTGTGAATTGCTGGAATGGTGCGGTATTTATCCTTGGAATTTATTAGTTTATTGTAATTTAGTCCCTTGCGGATTCATTCCAAGAACTGGCCCTCAGCACTTGTGTCTTAAGAGGTTATCTTTTTATATTTTCTACTTTTCATAAGAAAATGTAGCTTGTTTTGCTCTTTCATGATTTTCTTTTGCTTCTTAGGTGGCACCTTTGGTTGGTTTTTTGAAAACTCAACAAACATACTACGGTATTGCACACCAGACTTTTCTAGGATAGCATTCTTGTTAAAACCGAAAAGGCAGAGGAATCAAATTACCACTTTCCGCGGTCACTGAGGAGAAACAATCAGGTTTCGAAATATCGGTATCTGACCAGGAGTTATATGCTAGTGAGTTTCCTCCCCATTGGAGAATGTCTCCTCCTTGGAGACTATAAGCTTGCTGAAGGCTCATTTTGAGAAGCATTTATTTCATTTTTTTCCCCATTCAAGCACATACTGTTAGTTAGGCAGAATGATCTACCACTGCAGATATGAATGCTTATCTCCCCCTATTTCTTCAATCTAAGACATAAGAGCAAGCTTTGTTTATAATTGAATATATATATATATATATATATATATATATATACACAATAATAAACAAAGCTTGCTCTTATGTCTTAGATTGAAGAAATAGGGGGAGATAAGCATTCAAATCTGCAGTGGTAGATAATTCCACCTAACAAACAGTATGTGCCTGAGTGGGTGAATGGGGAATATATATATATATATATATATATATATATATATATGTATGTGTGTGTGTCCGTCTTTGTGTGTATGTTGAAGAAAAGATGTGTGTGTTTCTGTCTGTCTGTGGCTGTGTGTCTCTGCGTCTGTGTCCGTGTGTATGTTGAAGAAAAGATGTGTGTGTGTTTATGTCTGTCTGTCTGTGTGAGTCCGTGTGTATCTGTGTTTGTGTCGGTGTCTCTATGTCTGTGTGTATGTTGAAGAAAATATGTGTGTGTGAGTTTCTGTCTGTCTGTCTGTCTCTGTGTGAGTCTGTGTGTCTCTGTGTTTATGTCGGTGTCTCTGTGTCTATGTCTGTGTGTATGTTGAAGAAAAGATTTGAAAAGTCTCCAGCACTGGGCATGATGGTTCGTGAGATTTCGACTTGGTATCAGTGATATGAATGCCCATCAAAAATATGCACTAAACTCCAAAAACTGTCCATTCTGTAATCAAATCGAGGACGAAATACATTGTTTTTATTGTTTGTCCATCCTATAAAGATTTAAGAGATAAATACATTGTGCCCCATACTAGAAATGTTCATCAAGTATCAATGCTTCTTTTACTGCAAAATGAACAGAGAATATAACTCGCTCTGTAGCTATGTTCATTTTTAAAACACTAAAACGAAGAGAGGAACTGTATCAGTGAATACAAAAATGCCAGAGTAATTTCAGGAAGAACATTTTGTTATGCAAATATTTTCTTTCACAATTTTCAGTATATGCGCCGAGCGCGTGTGTATTCTACTTTTGTTCTTGACCTCATTGCAGATAGGTCAGTGGCCTTTGCAATTAAACTATTTGAGTTGAGTTGAAATGTGTTGTGTCCGTGTGTGTGCCTCTGTCTCTGTGTCTGTTGAAGAAAAGATGTGAAAAGTCTGCAACACTGGGCATGATGGTTGACGGTATTTGGCATGTTAGGGGGAGAGAGGTGACTGACCTGCCCACTGTTGCCACATGGTAAAGGAGCATGCGGTGGACAGGGCTGGAAGGTGCAGAACTCCTCATCACTGCCATCAAAACAGTCCGCATGAAAATCGCACACCAAGGTGAAGGGCACGTGCTGCCCAAAAGTTTCACAGAAAAAGTACAATGGAAATGACGTCACATGTGCCTCACACCACAAGGAAACTGGAGAATCCCACGCAAATGCTTTGACGTCATTTGTGGCCCAGCAGTGGCTGTCGACGTCACAGGCTAAAAACGCCCAGGTCAAGTGCTGGTCAGGGCAGTGAGTGAAAGGCAGTGGAGGGGGAAGATGGCAAAGTCTGAACTGTTACCTAAGTCTGGCAGCGTGACGGGTGGTCCGTGTGAGGGAAACGTTTGGGTGTGCTCCTGTGTATCTTCACGTGATGTGGAAGTCAGCTCACACAGGTAATAGGCGGGTTTGTCATACTCACAGTCATCGAGTTCAACGTAGTTATCGCTCAACGTTGAAAGGATGCCACACATTGGCATGTAGTAACCTACAGACAAGCAGACCGAAAATCACCATGTAAACAGTTTCAAAGCTGTTGGCGTCTTTGAAATAATTATTGTTTTGTAGAAAGAGGATAAAAGGTAGAGACAAAAAAATAATAATAAATAAAAAGCCCAGAACATTTATTCCTATGACACGATCCTCTCTTCTCGTGTTGACATCACCCAGATGATCCTCTTCAATCTCATGGCCATGGTTAATTAGCTTCAAAGATTCTGCTACTCGTAACTTCATGGCAATTGTCGTTGCGTCGGTGTGCGATGCCTTCCCAGAACCCATGCTTACTCAGACTGGCCCCTCTGCTACACAATAATTGTTGGAAGAGTCTTCTTCTGTTTTGTGCCGTGTATTTTGAACTAAACAATAGTTGTTGTAAGAGTCTTCTTCTGTTTTGTGCCGTGCATTTTGAACTAAACAATAGTTGTTGTAAGAGCCTTCTTCTGTTGTGTACCCTGTATTTTGAACTAACCAATAGTTAAACAGTAAACAAGTTGGGTATTTTTTGTTCCCATAAGAACACCTAACACAGAAACTTTTATTCAAGACTGGCACAGCCTTTTAAACTTGAATAAAGTCAGACAAATACATAGACGAACAATCCAATAGTGGGGGAAAAACAAGCGCAGGCCAACAACTGAACTATCTTCATAGTAATGACTTGGCAAAGATTTGGACTTAAGGAGGGGGGGGGGGGGGGATTTGAAGATGGAGAAACTGGGAACATGAAATTAAGAAAATATGTTACAGATATGAAAACTCTTCACTAGCTGCATAAGGGAACCATCGCAATCCCTTTTGAAGGCAGATATATTTGTATTGCCTGCTCAAAAGAGATTGCGATGGTTTCCTTATGCAGCTAGTGAAGAGTTTTCATATCTGTAACATATTTTCTTAATTTCATGTTCCCAGTTTCTCCATCTTAAAATCCCTACCCCCCCCCCCCCCCCTTAAGTCCAAATCTTTGCCAAGTCATTACTATGAAGATAGTTCAGTTGTTGGCCTGCGCTTGTTTTTTCCCCCACTATTAGATTGTTCGTCTATGTATTTGTCTGACTTTATTCAAGTTTAAAAGGCTGTGCCAGTCTTGAATAAAAGTTACTCTGTGTTAGGTTTTCTTATGGGCGCAAAAAATACCCAACTTGTTTACTGTTTATCGTTTACTGTTCCCTGCCTCATTTCATTTCCGATTAAACAATAGTTGTTGTAAGAGCCTTCGTCTGTTGTGTACCCTGTATTTTGAACTAAACAATAGTTGTTGTAAGAGCCTTCTTCTGTTGTGTACCCTGTATTTTGAACTAAACAATAGTTGTTGTAAGAGCCTTCGTCTGTTGTGTACCCTGTATTTTGAACTAAACAATAGTTGTTGTAAGAGCCTTCGTCTGTTGTGTACCCTGTATTTTGAACTAAACAATAGTTGTTGTAAGAGCCTTCTGCTGTTGTGTACCCTGTATTTTGAACTAAACAATAGTTGTTGTAAGAGCCTTCGTCTGTTGTGTACCCTGTATTTTGAACTTGAGCAAGCGCCAATACTCATCACTAAAGTGACACAGCTGGATTACATAGTGTTCCCTGGTGAGCAACCTCCTGACCATGTAATATCAAGTTCTGTCTGTGTAGTGCTGGTTTTGAGGCTACAGGAGGGCAAACGTATGTATACATTTTCATGAGAAAGTCTGAATAAGCTGCAAGCGAATAATGCTCATTGAACGGGCATGGGATCTTAGACTGATAAGGGACGTGCACAAGAAGCCTTGACATGTGAAATCGTTGTTTGTGTTCCCTACAAATCTTTTCCCTCTTCTGGAAGATTCATAACTATAAATGTCAAACTGAACAACGAGTGCATTTGTTGGAATACCTTAGAGTATCGTGCCTTCGCACAGCAGCGTAAGACACTCTGTGAAAATGACCAAAATCATTGAGGTAAAATGTATGCTAAGAGTAACTCCCCCTTCTCTCTCATTTTTCTCATCTACGGAGGCACTATTTTTTCTCTATACACTTTTAGAATTACAAACTAACGCGAGATCTGACGTTTCTTTAATTTGTTTCATGTTGTTCATGATGCATTGCCTAAAGGTAAACGGCAATGTTCACCAACAGTTAAAGCCTGTTTTTGTAATGTTCTGTGTTTGCTGCGTTTGTACCATTCTACCATATACATGCGTACATACTAGGTTAAAGCAATGATTTCCTTCCGGGTGGAGTTTTCAAACGTCCATACAATTGTTTTAATTTCAAGGTTCGTTAAGTCCATGATACTCAAGGAAGCATCTGACTCTGAAGGAATTCAATACTCCGGGCAGTGTAATGTTCCATCCTCCCCTTTTATTCAGACCTCTTATTTCAATTCATTGTCTCAAAACATTTTTTTTCTCCATTTTTATAAGTATTTTAGAAGTCTGAAGGACTGGTTATATAACTCGCCTAAACTTGTCTTCACAGTAACAGAGAGACAGAGAGAGACAGAGAGAGAGAGAGAGAGAGAGAGAGAGAGAGGAGAGAGAGAGAGAGAGAGAGGTGGGGGGGGATCTTGGATTTCAATGTAAAACCTGGGCCCAAATGCCTTCAATTTGCAAACAGTGTGTGGAGAAAACATCACAATCCGTCCAAATGTAAATACTTACTTCTAAAGGACAGACTTGTGTTTAAAGGGGTATAAGAGGAAAACTTCCTTAACGTGAATGCTTTCAATGTGGTCAGATCAGAAGAAAGCCAGCAGGACCACTAGGCTACATGCTGTTTGGCCTTGTGAAAAGCTCTGCAGGTTTGCTCAGGGATCAATGTGGTCAGGTCAGAAGAAAGGTCAGCAGGACCACTAGGCAACATGCTGTTTGGCCTTGTGAAAAGCTCTGCAGGTTTGCTCATGGATCCTGATGTCCCTGCTAGTAAGGGGTGCATGTTGGCACAAATGTACATGTTGTCTGAATTAATGAACACATTAAAAACGAACAAATAAATAAGTAAATAACTAAATAATAAAAGGATAATTCAATTCTACACATTATGTTACAAGAGGCACATAGGTCATTCGTTAATTGTGAATTAGGATAAAAAAGAAATCTTAAATGAGGCAGGGAACAGTAAACAGCAAATAACAAACATGTTGGGTAACCCTTGCTCCCATGATGAAATAAACACACGTCCATAGCTCCAAACGAATGCTGCTTACGACACCGAATCGCCTAGCGGATATGACAGCACAGAACACACAGAACGAACTATTAATATATCCCCCTAAAATAAGTACACCAAGCTTGCCTATATAACCCGGGCTGGACACATCTACACAGCAACAACAACTGGAGAAAAGAATCAATACAAATACACGTTTATTCAAGACCAGTACAGCCTTTTCGATATTTGATGTAGTGAGACAAATACAGGGGCGACATTAACAAATGCAAGTAACCGCGACTTGGTTGAAAAGAAAGTAAATCTTAAATGAGGAATGGAACAGTAAACAGCGAATAACAAACATGTAGGGTAACTCCTGCTCCCATGATGTAATGAACACACACCCATAACTGCAAACGAATGCGCTTACGATAACGAATCGCCTGGCAGATATGACAGCACAGAGCACGCAGGACAAATAATGAAACATTCCCCAAAAAGGATGTTTTAAGCTTGCATTTCCTACTCCCCCACCCCACCCCCCACCCCCACCCCTCACTTTCGGGCACTTACTCGCTCACTTACTCATGCACATGCACACCATTCACAGGTTCAGGATATACACACCTGTGAGTGTGTGTTCTGGTATTGTAAGTTGTAGTCCATGCTTTTCACTCTTCCCACTTCTTCCATCTTGTTTGGTTGAGTGAATACAATCCTTTGTAGTGCTTGTGTGAGCTTTGAGACCAGTAAAGTCCCCTCAGGAATGTGAGGTGCGCTCGTCGATAATGTGGGAAAGTGAAAAAGCCAAGTTTTTTTTTTAATTTGTTTTTTCTCTCTCTCTCTCTCTCTCTCTCTCTCTCTCTCTCTCTCTCTCTCTCTCTCTCTCTCTCTTACACACACACACACACACACACACACACACACACACCACACACACACAACAGAGAGAGAGACACACACACACACAGAGTGAGACAGACAGAGAGACAGACAGACAGACAGAGAGACAGAGAGAGAGAGAGAGAGAGAGAGAGAGAGACAGAAAGAGTGAGAGAGAGAGACAGAGAGAGACAGAGACAGAGAGAGAGACAGAGACAGAGAGAGACAGAGACAGATAGAGACAGAGAGAGAGAAAGAGAGAGACTCAAGACTCAAGACTCAAGACTCAAAAACTTTATTACTCAAGGATAGAGATTTTAGGCAGTGCCTATTCTTCCAATCTGAGAGAGAGAGACAGAGACAGAGAGAGAGGCGCACGCATGTGGACCCTCTCTCATCCGCCATTTCTTCGTACCCTCTACCTCCCCATCCCTACCCCAATCCCCACACATTACTGCACCTACACACCGGCTTGAACGACTGCGAATATTCACACACACACACACACACACACACACACACACACACACACACACACACACACACACACAAACGCGCGCGCACACGCGCGTGCATTCACCTGAGATGAAAGCAGGGGTGGAGTAAGCAACGGTCCTGTCTTCGTATTGTGGCACGAAACTGTACCTGTGACATGGACAGCAAGAGCATGGCTGACAATCATGTGCCTGTGTCATGGACAGCAAGAGAATGACTGAGAATCATGTGCCTGTGTCATGGACAGCAAGAGACTGACTGACAATCATGTGCCTGTGTCATGGACAGCAAGACAATGACTGAGAATCATGTGCCTGTGTCATGGACAGCAAGAGCATGACTGACAATCATGTGCCTGTGTCATGGACAGCAAGAGCATGACTGACAATCATGTGCCTGTGTCATGGACAGCAAGAGCATGACTGACAATCATGTGCCTGTGTCATGGACAGCAAGAGCATGACTGACAATCATGTGCCTGTGTCATGGACAGCAAGAGCATGACTGACAATCATGTGCCTGTGTCATGGACAGCAAGAGCCTGACTGAGAATCATGTGCCTGTGTCATGGACAGCAAGACAATGACTAAGAATCATGTACCTGTGTCATGGACAGCAAGAGAATGACTGAGAATCATGTGCCTGTGTCATGGACAGCAAGAGAATGACTGACAATCATGTGCCTGTGTCATGGACAGCAAGAGCCTGACTGACAATCATGTGCCTGTGTCATGGACAGCAAGACAATGACTAAGAATCATGTACCTGTGTCATGGACAGCAAGAGAATGACTGAGAATCATGTGCCTGTGTCATGGACAAGAGAATGACTGAGAATCATGTACATGTGTCATGGACAACAAGAGACTGAGTGAGAATCATGTGCCTGTGTCATGGACAACAAGACAATGACTGAGAATCATGTGCCTGTGTCATGGACAACAAGACAATGACTGAAGAATCATGTACCTGTGTCATAGACAGTAAGACAATGATTGAGAATCATGTGCCTGTGTCATGGACAACAAGAGAATGACTGAAAACCATGTGCCTGTGTCATAGACAACAAGAAAATGACTGAGAATCATGTGCCTGTGTCATAGACAGCAAGACAATGACTGCGAATCGTGCCTGTGTCATGGACAGCAAGAGAATGACTGAGAATCATGTGCCTATGTCATGGACAACAGAGAATTACTGATAATCATGTGCTGTGTCATGGACAGCAAGAGAATGACTGAGAATCATGTGCCTGTGTCATGGACAGCAAGAGAATGACTGAGAATCATGTGCCTGTGTCATGGACAGCAAGAGAATGACAGAATCATGATCATGGACTTCCACAAAAGGATCACGTCAGACCAATACCCCTACCCCTCTCCCTCCCCGCTGCATATGCACACGAACATACACATCGCCGGAGAAAACTGAGAGAAAATGGCGCCAGCCATGTCGACAGTGATTCTATTGAGGGTGAGTTCGTCATGTATTTTCCCAGCGATTTATGAGAAAACGTTCCTACGATAATTGTTACGAGATGTTTTATGTTCCTTCCTTTAGTAGGCATGCAGAGTGTACGTAACTTCATTGCTATATCATATCGTTCTCCTAGGTGTATGCACAATGTAGGTACCTTTATGGCTATATCCCATCATTCTCCTAGATGTATACACGATGTAGGTACCTTAATTGCTTCTGATATCCTATCATTCTCCTAGGTGTATGCACAATGCAGGTACCTTCATTGCTATATCCTATCACTCTCCTAGGTGTATGCACAATGCAGGTACCTTCATTGCTATATCCTATCACTCTCCTAGGTGTATGCACAATGTAGGTACCTTCATTGCTATATCCTATCACTCTCCTAGGTGTATGCACAATGCAGGTACCTTCGTTGCTATATCCTATCACTCTCCTAGGTGTATGCACAATGTAGATACCTTCACTGCTGGTGATATCCTATCATTCTTCTAGGTGATCCAGAATATGGTCACTGGTCTTTCAAGAAGAACGTCTTCATTTTGAAAATGAATGCCAAGAG
The DNA here is from genome assembly GCA_033310375.1 of Conus canariensis. NCBI lineage: Eukaryota > Metazoa > Mollusca > Gastropoda > Neogastropoda > Conidae > Conus > Conus canariensis. The sequence continues at coordinate 77,286,535 of CM065728.1, read as the reverse complement.
CACAAGATGGGTCATAGGCTGTGATCTGCGTCATTATTCTGTTTTCCTGTCGCAGCACTTAGAGTGGGTCTGCTCGTGGTTATTTGTTAATAGTTGTGACAATGCTGCCATTGCCTCTTCTGATGTGGATGACTAAACTGCAGTGTTGTGAAATGGTTTACCCAGCACGTACATCCGTTTCTTTGTCCGCAGTGTAGACAGGTAAAAATCACGAGCAAGAGGAGAGCCAGCCATGTGTTTGCTCTTCCCCAAGCGGTGGCAATAATGATGTCCCTCAAATTACATGGTTACGATCATCGCATCGATTCCAGTAAACAGACATGTGGTCAAAAACTTCCATCCGCACTTTCGGTCTGTACCAGCACAAAGCTTTGTGTTTCTTACCCTGGACGTAGTGAGCATTTCCTTTCCCCACCTGTTGCCTGCAAACGCTCTATGCCCAACAGGTGTGGGTAGTGTCACTTACACGGTGACCATAGCAGTTACATCTTTTGTCGTTTGGAGCATCCATTTCCTGGAGTGTCTTCCACCCAAGTACCATGGGTACTACCTGCTTTGCCCACTTCTTAATGGAGACTAGCATGTGCACTAAATGGGTTCTGCGCGTGCCTGCTCCTAGAAGCGGTACCTTTCAAGGATGAGGATTCTCATTTATTCGAGACTCATGAAGTTCATGGGGGCAGGAGTGTCTGGCTCCTGAACAGCTAAAATGACTCGCACTGTCTGCTATGCAATACAGTCTACAGCACACACACACACAGTGCATAGACAGCACACAACGAAAATCGTCAACATGATTGATTTCTCTCCCTTCTCCACCAAGAATACACCAGACTGGATCTTTAGCTTACAGCAGTCTCCATACACTTAAGCAGCTAGAACAACAACAACACAACAAAAACAAGAACTGTTTGTTGAACAAAAATTAAACCCTTTGGGGCGTGTATGCCCAGACATATCCTGACTGACACTTGGTGACAAAATATAATTGAGTAACAGTTTATCTAAATTGCCACCAGAACAGTTCTCTTCAACCAACTGACCAGAACAACGCTTCGATCTGCATACCAATGCCTCTCGCATTGAGTAAAACGTACACAAAAGTGACTTGCTGATGAACAAGTCAAACTAGGAACCGGGATACTCATTTACGCCCACAGCGTACTTTTCCGTGATTTATCTTTACAATCCAGCCGACCACTGTGGCCGATATCCGTGCTGTCAAGGCACAGGACACGAGGCCACGCTGCGGATATCACACTGTATGCTAACTCTGTTAGTGTCACACGGTATGCTAATTCTGTTAGTGTCACACTGTATGCTAACTCTGTTAGTGTCACACTGTATGCTAACTCTGTTAGTGTCACACTGTATGCTAACTCTGTTAGTGTCACACTGTATGCTAACTCTGTTAGTGTCACATGTATGCTAACTCTGTTAGTGTCACACTGTATGCTAACTCTGTTAGTGTCACACTGTATGCTAACTCTGTTAGTGTCACACGGTATGCTAGCTCTGTTAGTGTCACACTGTATGCTAACTCTGTTAGTGTCACACTGTATGCTAGCTCTGTTAGTGTCACACGGTATGCTAACTCTGTTAGTGTCACACTGTATGCTAACTCTGTTAGTGTCACACTGTATGCTAACTCTGTTAGTGTCACACTGTATGCTAACTCTGTTAGTGTCACACTGTATGCTAATTCTGTTAGTGTCACACTGTATGCTAACTCTGTTAGTGTCACACTGTATGCTAATTCTGTTAGTGTCACACTGTATGCTAGCTCTGTTAGTGTCACACTGTATGCTAACTCTGTTAGTGTCACACTGTATGCTAACTCTGTTAGTGTCACACTGTATGCTAACTCTGTTAGTGTCACACTGTATGCTAGCTCTGTTAGTGTCACACTGTATGCTAGCTCTGTTAGTGTCACACTGTATGCTAGCTCTGTTAGTGTCACACTGTATGCTAGCTCTGTTAGTGTCACACTGTATGCTAACTCTGTTAGTGTCACACTGTATGCTAACTCTGTTAGTGTCACACTGTATGCTAGCTCTGTTAGTGTCACACTGTATGCTAGCTCTGTTAGTGTCACACTGTATGCTACTCTGTTAGTGTCACACTGTATGCTAGCTCTGTTAGTGTCACACTGTATGCTAGCTCTGTTAGTGTCACACTGTATGCTAACTCTGTTAGTGTCACACTGTATGCTAACTCTGTTAGTGTCACACTGTATGCTAACTCTGTTAGTGTCACATGTATGCTAACTCTGTTAGTGTCACTCTGTATGCTAACTCTGTAAGTGTCACACTGTATGCTAACTCTGTAAGTGTCACATGTATGCTAACTCTGTTAGTGTCACATGTATGCTAACTCTGTTACTGTCACATGTATGCTAACTCTGTTAGTGTCACATGTATGCTAACTCTGTTACTGTCACATGTATGCTAACTCTGTTCGTTTCATGCATTGCCGAAGACAAACGAAGATTAACTACTTTACGTCAGTGTGCAAAGGATGTGTTATAAATTTTAATCAGCTGTCTGTGACATTCTCAGCATGTGAGCACTGTCTATGACTGAGTTAGCCCCACACTGACTTCAAACTGACGTCAGCATGTGAGCACTGTCTATGACTGAGTTAGCCCCACACTGATTTCAAACTGACGTCAGCATGTGAGCACTGTCTATGACTGAGTTAACCCCACACTGACTTAAAACTGACGTCAGCATGTGAGCACTGTCTATGACTGAGTTAGCCCCACACTGACTTCAAACTGACGTGAAGTGGAGAATGTGTGAAGAATTTAATTTTGCATAGACCTAACACTGTTCAAAACATGTGCCAACCCCCTAAAGATATGAATCTTACATGGAATCAGCACTGTTCAAAACATGCTGCAGCTCCACATAGAATTCAACTTTACATGGTTTGCGCACTGTTCAAGATGTGTGACTGCCCAAACACACAAAAATCAAACTTAAATAAAGTAGTGGTTCTGTTCAAGAAAGGTGCTAGCCCCGTGGATCATTGAAACTTACTTTAAGTGAGCTCTGCTGGGGAAATGAGTCAGTCCAACGTAGAAGTCAAACTTGCGGCTGCGAGCCCATAAAATATCTTCCAGTGTTTCCATCTCCTTCATAGTGTTGAAGATCACCAAGTGACCTCCCAGGTCTGTACACCCCTTCCTAGCCTGAGGGTAAGTGATTGGACCTGCCGGTCTGACCAGCACGTAGCAGTGGTCATCCACCATAAAGCCACCAGGGCCACAGGTTGGATAGCCACAGTGTTCCTCGTCCTCTCCCCCAGAGCACTGCACTCTCAGGTTGCAGGCCAGGTGTGGCTGGAAGTGTGGCCAATGTGGCACTGAGCAGTTCCACTGACCGTCCTTCAGCTGTTCTGGTGTGGACTGGGGCTGTGAGAACACCACACCACACACACACACACACACACACACACACACACACACACACACACACACACACACACACACACACACACACGCACGCACGCACACACACACACACACATACACACACGCGCGCGCGCGCGACAGATTAACTCACACGGCAAGTGTGTGAGCGATGCATCACAAAGACGATAATCTCTCGCGACACACGGGAATGTCAACAGACAGGTTAACTCACACGTCAGGCATGTGAGCAATGCGTCACTATACTCACCACACAGTCAGACTCACCTGGTGGAATGTGAAGAGAATCCTGAAGCCAGCAAACATGAAGAAAATAAAGTATTCAATGTTGAATTCCGTCGTCATAGTAGCGCGTCTAACTCCATTTCTGTAACGCCAAACCTCGAACTGGAGGTACAATCGTCGTGTGTGTTTGTAGATATCTGGCAAGGGAAGCAAACGGAAACCACGTACTTTCCAAAGCAGCTTCTTTCGTTGGTTGCCAGCACTGTGATTGTAGAGGCTTAGAACAGAAGCTGCGTCTATCTCAGCATGAAGCTCACTCAGCATAACAGTGTGTGATACAGGGACTGTCAGCATGGTGTTCATGACAAGGGGGCCAAGGGGAAAGTGGATCATGGACTCCGGGTTGAATCCTGGTGACTGCACAAATCCTGTTGAACACATCCGCTCTTTCACCTGTGCATGTGCGCTTGAACACGTGCAAAGGAATAAGCATACATTCTGTTGCATATTCGTCGACAGAATTAATACAGTGTACTGAATAAGGTATGTGATGCTATGTACAATGATATGACTTGTTGTACAGAGGACTGCGATAAAAGTCAGATAAAGTCAAGAAGGCTCCAACAGGTTCTGCTCTTCGTTATTATTTACTTGTCTATTTTCATTTCAGTATCCTCCAACACACAGAATATTGAAAACAAAAATTCAAGTGGCAAATCCAGACACAATCTCACAATTACAGGACATTGCATGAAACACAGTGTCACAGTCATGATATATTAGATACGTCTCTTTATCGTCACATCATCAGAAAACGAAGAGTGGAGGAATAATCAGAAAAAGCTGTGTGGATGGCAGGGAGTGGGAGGGGAAGTAATCAGAAAAAGCTGTGTGGATGGCAGGAGTGGGAGGGGAAGTAATCAGAAAAAGCTGTGTGGATGGCAAGGAGTGGGAGGGGAAGTAATCAGAAAAAGCTGTGTGGATGGCAGGGAGTGGGAGGGGAAGTAATCAGAAAAAGCTGTGTGGATGGCAGGGAGTGGGAGGGGAAGTAATCAGAAAAAGCTGTGTGGATGGCAGGAGTGGGAGGGGAAGCAATCAGAAAAAAGCTGTGTGGATGGCAGGGAGTGGGAGGGGAAGTAATCAGAAAAAGCTGTGTGGATGGAAAGGGAGTGGGAGGGGAAGTAATCAGAAAAAGCTGTGTGGATGGCAGGGAGTGGGAGGGGAAGTAATCAGAAAAAGCTGTGTGGATGGCAGGGAGTGGGAGGGGAAGTAATCAGAAAAAGCTGTGTGGATGGCAGGGAGTGGGAGGGGAAGTAATCAGAAAAAGCTGTGTGGATGGCAGGGAGTGGGAGGGGAAGTAATCAGAAAAAGCTGGGTGGATGGCAGGGAGTGGGAGGGGAAGTAATCAGAAAAAGCTGTGTGGTGGCAGGGAGTGGGAGAGGAAGCAGCGTATGGCTCGAAGGAACAGCCTGATCTAAGTCTGCTGTGTGCGGGCACGGCTTCCTGTCATTGTCCGTTACTCCCCTTCCCTCCACCCCCCTCCCCTAGAATGGGAGACCCCCCCCCCCCCCCCCCCCGCCTTCCCCACTCACAAAACCACTACAACCTAATTAGTGGCAATGTCAATGAAAATGTGGAATCTGTACGCACGTACCTGCAGGTTTTTCTACAGCTTCCCATTCAATTACTCACCAGTTACCGAGAGAACTCCGATAGGCGGTAAGGCTGTGTTGGGAAGAAAAAAGACGCCCTCTTCTGGACACCAATGGCATTCAATGAATACACAGCAAGAAGACTATTGCAGTCTGTTTAAAAATAAAAATAAACAAACAAAAATCCCCAAACCAAACGACCAACCAACCAAACAAACGCCTTTATGACGTCCACATGGCCCCAAACCACAACCCTCAACCCACTGACGCGACTGCAGATTATTCTCACAACCAATGTTCAGCAGCACCTATTGCCGAAATCTTCGAATTGATTTTCTGGAGATGCATGCAGATTTACAAAATGATGCTAATTCACACAGCTACACCATTCATGAATTTTCCACACACCATGTTCTCCAGGAAAAAAGCCATGTTCCTTACAGGGCTCTCTGTAAATTCACACCAGTGCCACACGACCTTAGTGAGCATGTGTAGTCACAGTGTAGGGCCAGTGAGCCAGGAGTCCTATACTGTAGTCACAGTGTAGGCCCAGTCAGCCAGGAGTCCTATACTGTGGTCACAGTGCAGGGTCAGTCAGCCAGGAGTCCCATACTGTAATCACAGTGTAGGGCCAGTCAGCCAGGAGTCCGATACTGTGGTCACAGTGCAGGGTCAGTCAGCCAGGAGTCCCATACTGTAATCACAGTGTAGGGCCAGTCAGCCAGGAGTCCATACTGTAGTCACAGTGCAGGGCCAGTCAGCCAGGAATCCCATACTGTAGTCACAGTGTAGGGCCAGTCAGCCAGGAGTCCTATACTGTGGTCACAGTGCAGGGCCAGTCAGCCAGGAGTCCCATACTGTAATCACAGTGTAGGGCCAGTCAGCCAGGAGTCCCATACTGTAGTCACAGTGTAGGGCCAGTCAGCCAGGAGTCCCATACTGTAGTCACAGTGCAGGGCCAGTCAGCCAGGAGTAAGTCAGCATGTGTAGTCACAGTGCAGGACCAGTGAGCCAGGAGTCCCATACTGTAGTCACAGTGTAGGGCCAGTCAGCCAGGAGTCCCACATTGTAGCCACAGTGCAGGGCCAGTCAGCCAGGAGTCCCATACTGTAGTCACAGTGCAGGGCCAGTCAGCCAGGAGTCCCATACTGTAGTCACAGTGTAGGGCCAGTCAGCCAGGAGTCCCATACTGTAGTCACAGTGCAGGACCAGTCAGCCAGGAGTCAGTCAGCATGTGTAGTCACAGTGCAGGGCCAGTCAGCCAGGAATCCCATACTGTAGTCACAGTGCAGGGCCAGTCAGCCAGGAGTCTCACATTGTAGTCACAGTGTAGGGCCAGTCAGCCAGGAGTCCCATACTGTAGTCACAGTGCAGGACCAGTCAGCCAGGAGTCCCATACTGTAGTCACAGTGCAGGGCCAGTCAGCCAGGAGTCCCATACTGTAGTCACAGTGCAGGGCCAGTGAGCCAGGAGTCCCATACTGTAGTCACAGTGCAGGGCCAGTCAGCCAGGAGTCAGTCAGCATGTGTAGTCACAGTGCAGGGCCAGTCAGCCAGGAATCCCATACTGTAGTCACAGTGCAGGGCCAGTCAGCCAGGAGTCCCATACTGTAATCACAGTGCAGGGCCAGTCAGCCAGGAGTCCCATACTGTAGTCACAGTGCAGGGCCAGTCAGCCAGGAGTCCCATACTGTAGTCACAGTGCAGGGCCAGTCAGCCAGGAGTCCCATACCAAGAACAAAGGACTGCTTAGCTAAGGGCTCACTGTCAAACATTGACAGCCTCAAGGAGTTTTCAATAACTGCCTCAGAGGCGGCTTGACTAGTTGCTTAAGTCATGTGTTTGCCATATAAATCATGGATCCACATGATGCAGTCGGAGCTACCTACTCTGACATGTAGCCTTGTCTCCAGCTTCGTGTCGATGAGATTCAACGGTGGGCCACAGCTCAACTTGATCACTTTCAAAACTTCCGACAATACCTTGCTGATCCTGAAATATGTCTGGATAAATTCACCATTTCAACTGTGAAGGAATGGCATCGTTTTCCATAGAAACTCAACTTCAAATCTCACATCAACGGATCATGGCTCCCTGTATGGATCCACATTAAATATGATCTATTTATTAGTGATGACTTTAGAGAATGATTAAATCCACCTCCTTGGCCAGCAATCTTATTTCGCCCGCAAACCTCACTTTTCACATAATCAAATTTCCTCAGCCAAAAAAAAATAGCTAAAACCCTACAAAATTAAATAAATCTAATCGCGCGAAAGTGGGGTTCGCGGGCGAAATAATTTTCCTGCTCTAGAACCGCACATTTAATCATTCTCTCTGATTAACTAACAGGCACTGTGTTTGGTGGGACAACTTGCAACTCTTCGCGAACAAACGATCTTTTAGGGGCAGGCTTTTTAGACGTAGTAGCACCGCTAGAAGAAAGAGTCTCTCTTAAATAATACACAGGAGGGGTTGTTTTCATAATTCTTTCAACTTCATATACGTCTACGCTCCATATAGGGTCTGTGGCTCTAATTCTAACATCGCCCTCTGCCTCTCCAGGAGCATACAAGTATCTTACTTTTAGTTCAAAAGGCAAGAGTTTTTGATTACTTTGGATGTCTTCAGTAATACTTATTTTTTTTAATTTGATCGCGTTCACTGGCTTAAGGCCCGTTGCTTTAAATTCTTCATTGTTCATGGCGCGTAAGACTGCCGGCAGGTATCTATACTTTCTCTCTGATTAATCTTCTATCTCAAGCACCACCAACAAATCAGAACAAACAACCGGCCTTCCATCTTGGTTAGTTATTTTTACACACACTGAATTTATAGGCCCTTCAACTAATTCTTTAAATTGACTGTTTTCACCAAATGTATATGACTGATAATCGCAAAACCCCACCTTAGTTGATGGGAGTGCTCTTAGAACTGTAGATGGCTGGCCATTATACAAATTAGTGTTTGTTTTTAATTCGCTTAAATGAACATACAACATTGGATTAATTAGAAAATCGGATGGCCTACTGCCTACATATTCATATAGACCGCTTTCTATATACGCGTGTGTATTAATACGATAGGTTTTACCACTATCATAAAAGCCTAAAATTCGAGCAAGGCCCTTGGGAAAAACGTACTCCCTTTTGTCTTTATGTTTTGGTAAAAATATAGTAATTATAAGACTTGCCTCATTAATTTCTAACCGTATGTCAAATTTGTTAAATGCTTCTTTTAAAGAACAAAAGCTGTAGTAACCATCAGGTATTTTTAAACGTTTTAAGCGATTGCCCCCCTCATCATAAATATCTATCCAATTATTTTGGGCCTTTTCAGATATGTTAAACCACCTTATTTTAAACCTAAGTTCTCTAAGAGCAGCCCTACACTTCCCGCCTTTATTGTCAACTGAATACTTTAAAAACACGCGCTGGTTTTGCTTGGTTATATAAAGGAACATCCTTTTTAAATCCTTTAAAAAAAAATCTATTTAAAAATGGAACCTTTTAAATATAATGAAAGTGCCACTTACGATGTAGGGGGGGGGTTTATGAGCCCAAATCTTTGGACTTTAGTAGCCTAACCATCGCAGTGGATGAATCATATGGCTTTCTAGTCAGACTTGTAAACCCACTAACTAGATATTTAAATCCTCCAATAAAGAGTGATAGAGTGCCATCAGCATGGTCAACTCATCCCATGGCTTTTTACCAGAATCAGTTAAATTTTGCCATTTACTGCTCAACCACTGGCTGCGGTGTTTCATATACAAACCATTTAAACCACCCCAACCTCTTAGTAAGGTCAGTATATAACTTTCATGTTTATTATCAGTATAGACGCATACTAACTGAACTACAAGTACGCCTCCCCAATGACAACGCGTTTAATCCATTTCTCAGCCCAATGGACAATAATGCATATGAAAGAATCTGCAACGAATTTAACATTAACCCTTCAAATAACTTTAGACAAAAGTTAGACCGCAATCACGGGTTAGGCACATTGTATTTGTGGGGTCAGCGTAGAGAATATAATTTTGACTACTGGCCTGGCCACACCTCTTTTAAGTCAAACTCCCAAGTTAGATTGGGATCAATAGAACAAAAACACCCAATGCTTGGGCAACATTTATCTTAGATGAAAGTAAAGGCCTAACAATGCCAGGAGTGCAAAGGCTTAATGACTCCATACGGACGTACGTTTGGTGTTTATTAGGAGCGCAAGCACAGACCAAGTCTAGCATAGTGGATCAATCTACAGGCTTTGACGCCAGAAAACAATTTCTAGCTAATTTAGAAGATGCTATTAACTCTGCTGTTGATTTACCTTCCAGCATACAAAGGTACCAAAACGTTCTTTCACATGCTAGGTCAAAGGTTGACTTTGTTGTAGGTTATGGATTATACATGCTGCCTTCTGACCTTAGACTACAGATTGGCATGATACAGAATTATAATAATGAAATCCTCATAGCCGGAGACGATCAAAACTTAGGGCACAATCAAGGCTTAAACACAAGGCCCGCTCCAGCCATTTTAAAAAAAGTATCTAGCCCAGAACCTGCAGAAAGCGACCCACCGCCACCAGTTATAAGCAGCCCAGAAAGCGACCCCCCGCCCGTTGATGTACCTCACCCCGACAGACACACTAGCGAAAAGACGGCCCTTGTTGTGTTTTTAACTTTTACTGGATTAGCCATACTTTATTTCACTAAAAATTAAACCGGCAGCCAGCACTCCTAACGTCCACAGATGGTCGGCCATATAACCAGCCACTTTGCCTATGGTAGACAAAACCCAACTAACAACACTACCTATTATGCCAGGCAGAGCATCAAGCGCTTTGACAGCTAACTTCTTTAATAAGTTTGCTAAATGGTGCAGTTGTTTTCTAATCCAACTTTTACCGGGCTGAGGCGTTGGAGGTGCTGCTGGCCCTGCTGGCTCACTGCCGGTTAATGCATAAACCAGTGTAGAGATAGCAAACCCAACGGCTGTCAATATACTAACTATTGTAATCCCCTGCTCTCTGAACAGAGTCCTTATTCTTTCTGCTAGCGTAGTATTTTCATAAATCATTTTGTTTATAGTTTCTCTGATTCTGCTTATTTGAGTATCTATTTTTTCTCTGTTAATATACAACGCCGATAACCTGTTTGCCCTTTCTATCCTTAACCCGTAGAGTGCCTTTAAGCCGTCAGCTGACGCCGCATTAAAAATGCTTTCCCAGTGCCTATGGGCCGTCCACTGACGTCATGCATTTTTCTTGAATTTTCATTCGTTACTATTTCTATCAACGGACTTAAATAGAGTGTGCGTAGTAAGCCTTATATGTCTGTAGTATTAAAATGATATGTAAATGACCACACGTGAGGGGAAAGCCCATTTATTCTCATCACTGACTGGATGACCAGCCAGCACTTCGTCTCGCTTGCAAAGATGGCGGCGCAACCTTCGACAAGCGCAGCGACCAAATCAACGTATTTACACAGCTGAGCAGGCTCTGCTAATGATTTTTGACAAAGACAATAATCTTTTATTCAACGACTCACTCGAGCATGAAGGTGAGATGATGATAGTGATGGAATTGCCAACCGTATTCGTCAGTTATTGTGTCGGGCTGTGTGACCTCAATGTGTGTTCAGCTGACTGGTTTGCCAGCGTCGAACGAGCTCGCCTAGTGTGTACTCTGCACTGCGTGCCAGTGGTCAGTTACGTGGTAGTCAGCGTGAGAGGGGAGCGCGGCCTGCTCGCGGCGCGGCACAGGGCAGAGGGAAAGGTAGGGGAAGAGGAGCAGTGAAAGAGAGGGTTGAAGTCCAGCAAGGGGGCGTGGTGGGGAGAGGGGGGCGTGGTCGTGGACTGACCTGTCTGCATAGAGTGTGAGCGTCTTGATAGACTTCTAAACTGTTTTACTTTCATTTACAGGTGTAGTGTGACAATACAAACTTTATTTTCAACTTTTTTGCTTTGTGTTCTTGTTTGGATGTGAAGATGTAGTGGTAAATACATATGCTTTTGATCGTGCAAAAAAATCTATCCAAATCTAATTGTCTAAATACTTTTTTATTATCAAAATTAAAACAAAAGAAGCCCAGATTCAAAATCTTCATTCAATTTCCTTCAAAAATCATATATATTTCATTGTTATATCTTTTGTAGTTTCTGAGCTAGAATTTTTTGTTAATTATTACCCCCAAATCATTAGATTTCCCTGGCACTGGGAAAGCCTTTGTTTGTAACATTTTCAAGCAGCTTCAAGCAGCGAACGGGTTAAATTCTGTATTTTCGCCTGTATTCTAGCCTTTTCTTCTAACCCTAAATTGTTATCATCTGCATCAGCCAGTTTATTTTCTTCTTCTTTTATCTCTCTCTCTAGTATATTAAATTTTGCCAAATTGTTTTTTAGTTCTTCGTTTATAGTTGTTAAGGTAGACTCAACAGACCTGAGATCGCGCAGTTCATCTTCAAGATCCTTGTTTCTAGCTTCAAGATCCCTGATTCTAGCTTTAAGAACCCCGGGGTTGTGCCCAGACAATGGAGGATCATCAATTGTTTGTAAAGCTGCTTCTTCTTCAGGGCTCAGCTCACGTTCTCTTTGACTAGGTGATGAAGAATCGATAATTGTTTTTAACTGTGTTTCCTCATTAAAACTCATCTCAATTTCTGTTATTGCTCTATTTGCACTAGCCACTAGTTCATCTGCTCTTTGACTTAATTCGTGAAGAGGGATGTTTTGCATTTCAGATCGTGTTGGCAACTCTCGCACTATGCTTTGTAAAGCACTAACAGCCTCAGACCTTAGATCGCCAATAAAGTTTAACTGCCTTTGGTCAAAAACAGGGAGCTCTCTAAGAATTGTACTCCTGCTTAAAAACTGGGTTGGGTCTGGTTTTGTAGTAAGCCGTACAAGATTTCCTTTACTAGTTCTTACATACAAATGATTATTTTTATCTGTTGAAAAATTGGAAACCTTAAGTGCTTCTGGCTGCTCTCGCCCCATATGGCTATATAATGATTCAATTCTATCTAACATTCGTATTTGACTTAATCCTACTCCTTGGCCTGCCGCTGCTGCTTCAAGTTCTTCTTGCAATGAAGGACCCGGTTCTTCAATAGAATCAATCATGCCAAAATCGTCTTCTTCTTCTTCTTCAATAGATTCAATCGCGCCAAAATCTTCATCAGCCATCTAATATATAAAGGGCAAATTCTGTGTGTGTGTGTGTGTGTGTGTGTGTGTGTGTGTGTGTGTGTGTCTGTGTACGCTATAGACTCAAAAACGGCTCAACCGATTGTCATGAAATTTGGCAGGTACGTCCGTTGTGACCCGAGGATGGTTTTGGGCTAATCTCTAAAAAAAATAAAACCGTTAAAAACCGTTAAAAAACTGTTATAACGGTTTCAAAGACATCTTTTTCCTCTGCTTTTCTTCAAATAGCCGTTGTGACATTGCACAGGTACAGGACTACTTCTCTAAAATTAAAACCGTTATTTGGCAGTTAAAAACCGTTAAAAACACCAAACCCTATCAAAGAAACTGTTTAAAACCCGATCTTCTTGAAATTTAGCAGGTATGTCTGTTGTGACCCGAGGATGGTTTTGGGCTAATCTTTAAAAAAAAATAAAAACCGTTAAAAAACCGTTTAAAAAAACTTTTTATACTGTTTCAAAAATCTTTTTCACACGTTTTCATCAAATGGCCGTTGTGACATTGCACAGGTACATCGAACTAGAGGACATCTCCGAGTAACATAGGGTCATTGGACAGTTTCTACGACAGTTATTTATGACCGTTAAAAACCGTTAACAACACGTACCCCCCTAAAAACTATCAAAAATACAATCTTTTCTGATGTTGGCGGCAAAGAGAGTCCTCGGATCGCCACCAAACTTGGCATGAGTCTAGAAGGACATACTGTGAATAACATTGGCTCATTCGATAGTTTTTATGACCGTAGAAAGAAACTCGTGGAGAGCGTGGCAGCAGAGAGTCCTCAGAAGAGAAGCCCCCTTCAAGCAAGTGTTTCGGCCCTTATCTCCTGACACTCTAGGGGGGTTGGGCCACACCCGGTTCATGACTCCGGATGTCCCTCTGCTGCCCCCTTTTTTTTTTTCCCATCTTGGGACGAGCCATGGCTGGGATTCGAACCCATGACCCTCTGGACATGCTCATTTTCCACTTAATGACTCGCGCTTTAACCACTGAGCCACAGGGACACCTGATATTTGTAGGGAAATTAAGCCTTATGAAGTTCACTTTTGTTCCTCCTTGACCAGATCCAGCTTGAACACCTCTCTGCCGCTTCTGCCATTGCTTTCAGGGCTCTGGTTTTTTCCTTCCCTGCAACTGAGAGCTGTTTCATGAGGCTGTATGCAGACGTTCCTACAAACCCCCTAGCTCCAATTTCTGCAGTGAGGACTTTGACCTGATAGCCTTCTCTCCTCAGGCTGTTTGCCAGATCAGCATACTTTTCAGTCTTGTAGATTTGAGCTGCCTCCATTCTGTTCTCATATGGCACCGTGAGCTCGATCATGATCAGCTGCTTGGTTGACTTAGAGTGGACTACTATGTCTGGTCTCATGCCACTCTTGCTGATGATCTCTGGGTGACTCTTCCATTCTGGGAGGTCTGCAGTGCACTCCCAGTCATCTGCCCCGTCCAGCAGACTCTGCCTGCATGTTTCGAGTGGCACTGTTGTTCTTGGCCATGATTTGCTGCCTCCTGCCGTGAAGAATGTTGCGGGTGCTTTTGGAGTCCTGATTTTCCCTTTTGTGGTGTTGGTACTAGCCCAGACTACTTGTACAATTTTTTTGAGCACTTGGTTGTGCCTCCATGTGTACCTTCCTTGAGCCAGGGCTACTTTACATGAGCTTAGGACATGCTCCACTGTTTGTTTTTCATGGCAGAGGGGGCATGCAGGATCGTCTGTTTTTCCCCACTTCACCAGGTTTGCATTTGAGGGCAGAAGGTCATATGCAGATCTGAGAATGAAGCTGATCCTGAGAGGGGCCATGTGCCAAATGTCATTCCAAGTGAGACTTCTTTGGAGTGCATTCTCCCACGTTGTCCATTGCCCTTGCTGGCTCTGCTGGACTGCTTTTTGGAGTCTTTTTTGGTCTTCTTCTTTTCTCATCTCCTGAATCATCATGTCTCTTTTGGCTTTTCCTTTGGCCTTTGACCACCATTCAGTTTTGGTCACCCCCAGTCCCTGTCTGTTGGTCTGTGTGTGTCCTGTTATTTCTCTGATCTTGAGACTTTCTTTTGCAGAATCCATCGCCTCTTGAACTTTCCATTTTCTGCCTGTCTTCAGCTGGGGCTTAATTGCTTCTACCACCTTGTCTCCTGAGTCCTCCAGCATGCTTTGAAGTCTGATCTTCCCTGCTTTGTATTCCTCCAGGATGGATTTCAGGGGTAGTTTCAGCTTTGCTTGGCGACAGTACAGCGCTATGTCAGTCAGACAGGGTGGGACACCAAGCCATTTCCTTGTGAACTTGTTGATTTTGGCTTCCATTGCCTCCACTATGCTGGTGCAGATGTCGTATATCATCAGAGGCCATAGCAGCTTTGGTATCAGCATGAACTGCAGACACCAGACCTTGTATTTGCCAGGGAGCCCACACTGGTCAATGGTCTCCAAGCCTTCCTCCGCCATCTGCTTGGTTTCTTTTGCTCTTTGTGTGTCTTTCAGCGTATCATCATACCATCTTCCAAGGCTCTTGACTGGTTCTTCTGTGACTGTTGGAATGGCCTGGTTGGCAACACTGAAGACCACAGATCCGGCCACTTTTCCTTTCCTCAGTGAGAGACTCCGTGATTTCTTTGGCTAGTTTTTATGACCGTTATTTATCACCGTTAAAAAGCGTTATTTTCTAAATTTAGACCTTTCTTGATGAAATTTGGTATACAGGTGTAGTTTTAAATGCTGAACAATGATATACAACTTACACGAACCGAAACTTAAAATTGACCGTTAAAAACCGTTATTATATACATTTAGACCGTTCTTGATGAAATTCAGTATACAGATGCAGTTTTACACGCTGAACAATGATATACAACTTACACGAACGGAAACTTAAAAATTGACCGTTAAAAACCGTTATTATATAAATTTAGAGCGTTCCTGATGAAATTCGGTATACAGACGCAGTTTTACACGCTGAACAATGATATACAACTTACACGAACGGAAACTATAAAATTGAGCGTTAAAAACCGTTAAGATCCCTTATTTTCTAAATTTAGACCTTTCTTGATGAAATTTGGTATACAGGTGCAGTTTTACACGCTGATCAATGATAGACAACTAATATGAACAGAAACTTAAAATTGACCGTTAAAAACCGTTAATTTCTAAATTTAGAGATGGTAGTCTGCAGAGGATTTCAGAAATACACCGAAGTTATGATGCTCTGCAATACCGTCTGATTTTTGTCTGTCAACAAGAGCCATGGTCAGACATTTTCATCCCGTGGGGCAGATCTGACCGTTCCGTGTTTTACACATGGAATGTTCTACGTTGCAGCATCACGAACTGGAAGCGCAGAAACACTGACTATACTTGCGCCAAACAGGGAGACCAGAAATGTTGTCAACCCAGAGGCCCTCCAATAGACATAATACATCGTGAAAATGCAATCTTTTCACAGAGTTGTCATGTTTGAGTTGGGTTTAACGTCCGTGCCAAAATCAAGGATATGCAGACGGCTGGTCCGTCACATTAGACTGACACCTGCGGGGCCAGGGTGGACATCGGGGTGAACTACGGTCATTTTAGCTGGAAACATTCCACATTAAAATTTCCAAGACCAAGCCGGGATTCGAAACCACGACCTTTGGATCATGAGTCCAGCGCCTTATCCACTAGGTTATGGCGGCCCCTATAGAGTTGTCATTTTGGAGCACTTCAATCGAGGAATTGAGAATGCATCGGTAAGTTCATTAAGTACACGCATCCCTCTATCGACTGTGTATCGTATTACGAAAAAAAATTGTGAGGTAAAATTGATTGAGAGGCAAGAAGGGTCATAGAGCAGGGTGAGGACAGCTACCCCAAGTACAGGAGACGTGAGGAGTCTGAATGAGGACATACTGGGACTGTGAAGCTTGGGCAGAGAGAAATCATCGTCACCAACCAGTGGGTTGTCCCCTACAACCCTTACCTCCTACATTAGTTCAACTGCCACATCAATGTGGAAATATGCAGTAGCATAAAATTCATCAAGTACGTCCTGAAGTATGTCCACAAGGGCACAGACCAAGCCGTCTTCCAACTCCAAGCCACTCAGGCAGGTGAAGGAACAGCTCAACAACCTCCAGTCATTGATGAGATCCAAATGTACCAGAATGCCCGCTACGTTGGCAGCATCGAGGCGACCTGGAGACTCCTGGGATTTGACCTGCATGAGCGCCACCCCATGGTGCAGAGACCAGCTGTCCATTTGGAGAATGGACAATGGGTCTACTTCAATCCACACAACGCAGCGCAAAGAGCACAAGGCTCTCCCCCAGAAGCAACCCTTACCGCCATCTTTAGCCTATGCTCTCAAGACCCTACAGCACGAGAGCTGAAGTACGTGGAAGTCCCTGAGCACTTCACATTGATGTCCACTCAGAATATGTGGAAGAAACGACAAAGGGGCACTGCAATCCGGCGATTGTACAGTATCAGTCCTCGCCAGGGAGAGTGCTACTTCTTGAGGCTTCTACTCAACGTTATGAAAGGATCCCGTTCGTACGAGGAGCTGAAGATTGTCAACGGCTATGTCCACAACATTTTTCGAGATGCTTGCAATGCTCTTGGACTCCTAGATGATGACCGCCTTCTACAACTTGCCCTGGAGGAAGCCTCCATCTCTCAGAGACCCCGACTGCTGCGTGACTTCTGTATTATCCTGGTGGCTTTCAACCCCAGTAACCCAGGCAACCTGTGGAACCTCTTCAGAGACCATCTTGCTGAAGATTTCCTCTTCCAAGTCCGAAGAGATGTCTATTATGAAGCGCAGTACACAGATGCCATCTACAACCAAACTCTTACTGTGATTCAGGACAAACTCTTCCTTCTTGGAGGCAAGTCTACAGAGGAGTATGGGATGCCAACAGTCACACAACAACAAACTGTGCCTCGAGAATACTACCGCGAGACCAATTACGACACTACTGCACTCCGGGCAGCAGCTGATGACCAGCTGAAGAAGCTGACAGCTGACCAGAGAGACGTGTACGACAGCTTTATGACCATGGTTGAGCAGAGGCAGGATCCCACAGCAAGCAGCAACATAATGTTCCTTGATGCTCCATGAGGGACAGGAAAGACCATCCTGAATCTTATCCTGAACAGGATCCGCTCCACAGGCAAAATAGTGCTAGCCACTGCTTCCAGTGTCATTGCCGCTACTCTTTTGCCGGGTGGGCGGACAGTAAATAGCATTTTCAAGGTCCCTCTGGATGCCGACAAGCAAGAAACGCCAACCTGCTCTGTCAAGCGTGGGTCAACGTTGGCCAAAGTCATCAAAGAGGCTGCAACCATCATAATTGATGAAGCTCCCATGACCCACAAAGCTGTCTACGAGGCCATGGACTCTACGCTGCAGGACATCACCCAAGTGCACAGGCCAATGGGAGGCATCCCAACGCTGTTCTGTGGGGACTTCAGGCAGATCCTCCCTGTCGTCCTCAATGGCACCAGAGCCAACATTGTCAACGCCTGTCTGATAGCCAGGAGGATCTGATAGAAGCAGTCTACCCGGATCTTCATGCTCACTCAGACTGGTTAGCGGAAAGGGCCATAATCTCCTCCCTGAACGAGACTGTCAACAGGCTGAACAGAAAAATCGTAGCTGACTTCCCTGGAGAGGAAACTGTACAGATCTGTTGACACGGCCAAGAATGATGATGAGGCAGTCCTTTATCCACAAGAACTCCTGAACTCCATTGAGATTTCTGGACTTCCACCACATGAACTGTTGCTGAAATCTGGAGTCCCTATTATCATTCTCCGCTCACTGGACCCGCCAAAGGTGATCAATGGCACCCGATGTGTCTTCACCAGACTGCACAGGAACGTTGTAGAAGCGAAAATATCATGTGGCCCCCACAAAGGTGAACCGGTGCTGCTCCCCAGAATTCCTCTGGAACCCATGGACTCACCCCTGCCATTCCAGTTCTGACGGCTTCAGTTTCCCATGAAACCAGCTTTCGCTCTGACAATCATCAAGAGCCAGGGTCCGACATTTTCATCCCTTGGGGCAGACCTGACCGTTCCGTGTTTTACACATGGAATGTTCTACGTTGCAGCATCACGAACTGGAAGCGCAGAAACACTGACTATGCTTGCGCCAAACAGGGAGACCAGAAATGTCTACCCAGAGGCTCTCCAATAGACATGATACATCGTGAAAATGCAGTCTTTTCACAGAGTTGTCATGTTTGAGTTGGATTTAACGTCCGTGCCAAAATCAAGGATATGCAGACGGCTGGTCCGTCACATTAGACTGACACCTGCGGGGCCAGGGTGGACATCGGGGTGAACTACGGTCATTTTAGCTGGAAACATTCCACATTAAAATTTCCAAGACCAAGCCGGGATTCGAAACCACGACCTTTGGATCATGAGTCCAGCGCCTTATCCACTAGGTTATGGCGGCCCCTACAGATTTGTCATTTTGGAGCACTTCAATCGAGGAATTGAGAATGCATCGGTAAGTTCACAAAGTACAGGCATCCCTCTATGGACTGTGTATCTATGGAAAAAAATTCGTGAGGGAAAACAGATTGAGAGGCAAGAAGGGAGTGGGCGTCCAAGAAATTGGGTGAAGTAGATAGGAGGAGGCTGGGGCAATTGGTTCGGCATGGGAAAAACGAAACAAACCCAAGCTGAATTTTATTGTATTATCTTTTAAGTGGTGAGAGAGAGGGGTGGCCAGAAAATTATTGTACAAATATACCCGAGCGAAGCCGGGTACACCGGCTAGTATTTATATATTTATTATTTTTTGTTTTATAAAAAATGAACCCATACGGTTGCGACCTTGATCCATTCAGAAAAGCGAAGGAACCCCACGGCATAAAAGGCATAAGACAGACTGTGCGGGTTGTAAATAATCCATCAACAATTGAGCCCAATGAAATGTTAACAGTAAGATTTAGTGACCTTGGAGCTGACGATGTTATAATGCCAGGCACTGCCAGACTGTCATTCAAAATAGACATTGAGTCGGCGGATCCTAATGCTACTGTTGTTGCTAACCTGGGCAGGGCCATCATTAAAAATATGGTAATTAAACTGGAAGGTAGAGAAGTTTTCTCACTGAGTAGCGCAGACATTTTTAATCTCTATTCTGATCTGTGGCTGCCTAGAACAGAAAGAAAAGACAAAATCTTTCAAGGAATCCAGAGCCCAAACGGCCTTAAGCACAGGCTTAATGCTGCAGATGCAAAGGAAGACGAAGGAGACCAGGCAATAGCGCGAGCATTTAAGAACAGATTTTGCATCCCTCTAGATTTTGAACTGTTAAAAACCCATCAGCCGTATTACCAAGGCGCACTAAGAGACAAACTTACTTACGAACTGACATTCAATGACAGCGGGTCTGTTATTCTATCAGATGACCCAACGGCTAGATACACTGTCAGTAACATCTCTCTTAATTTTGACGTTGTTACTAACCCCGAACTGGCTAGAATAATCTTAAATCAGTATAAAAGTAGGGCGGTTGTTTACTTTGAAAGAGTTTTACACCACAGTGTAGCGATTAAAAACAAGCAAGACACCGTCTGGGAAATAGCTATAAGCAATTCTTTAAGGTCTCTAAAGGGGGTTCTCTTGCTATTTACTAAACCCTCAGCTCCTTTTCAGAGAGAATCTGAGGTGTTTTACAACCCAAAAATTGAGCAGTTGTCTTGCACAGTAGATGGGAAGCCTTTTCAGCTGTATTCAGCCGGACTTTTACCTGACCAACACTTTGATGAAATAAGAAAACTGTTTGCTGGGGGCAGACAGACAAGTCCCATAGCCGATCATGTGTGTAAAAAACTTCACCTTCACGATGTAAGACTCGAAGATTATCTAACAGACAAATATGGACTATGGCTGGATTTTAGATCCACGTATGACAACAGACTGCACGGGAGTGGAAGAAGGGTAGGGTCAGATGGCATACTCATACATATTAATAAGGAAGAGGAGGAGAATGGCCAGATACAAATGCACGTTTTTGTGGTTTATGACGCCCAGCTGAACATTGAAGAAAATAGACTGAAAGAAATAGCCTATTAAAACAGATGGATAGTTTGAACTTTTTGCCCAAAGACCCGCACTGCTCGCTTATTTGTGGGATTACTGGGTGTGGGAAAACTGTCTTCGTACTTGATTTGTTACAAACAGTCTACAGATTTCATTACGAGTACATTGTTATATTCTGCACAACCATTAAGCACAACAAGTCTTACAAAGAAAGGCAGTTTGTTTGGACAGACGAGAATATATTTTTAGTTGATCCTACTGACAAGCTAAGCGACTGTTTAGAACATTACTATAGGCTATTTGAGGGAACTGAAACGCTGTTTATTATTGATGACTGTTCGGCCGAACAAGACATTGTTAAAAAAAAGAAGGACTCTGTCTAAGCTGGCCTTTAGCGGAAGACACGCATTAGTTTCTGTTTGGCTCTTAACTCAAAAATACAATGCTGTCTTAAAAGACTTTAGATCGCAGTTAAAATCAGTCATCTTATTCTATACTAAGGACCGGGACAGTTTTGAAGAATGTTTAAGTGAAAACTATATAATCAGGAACAAGGATGAACTAAAAAAATAAAAGAGCAGTTAGAAAAATCTAAGCACGCTAAACTATGCTTACGGACTGACCCGCCAGTTCAATACGTTTGCTTATTATAGATTGTTTATTACAGATTATTTATAATAAATTGTTTATATTAAAAAGAATGTCTCGAGGGCCAGAATCAAAAGCGGAGCTAGCTCCTAAATGCGTTGCAGTAGAGCTAAAAGATCTAGCAGATACAACTGACTTTGATCTAATAGGAGTGACAGGAAATGTTTATGGATTTGAGTACACCGACGATGGTGTTTACAAACGAACAGAAATTGAAGATAAAAAACGACAGCAATATCCTACCCTGGAAGAGATAAGAAATCTAAGGGCAAACGATTTTGGCAAACACGAATACAAACTTCATAAACGAGAGAATGCTTGGGCGTTGCTTCCTGACATTAACTGGCATTTAAAGTTTGAACTACGAAGCCCCTATGTATACTTTGATAAGAAATACAATTTTAGAAAAGCTTTGAATGGAGGACGCCTTCTTGCTAGCCTAGTCCCAGGAACACAACAGAAAAAGCAGATTGAAATAACTAAGCAGGGCTCTGAATATATGCTGCGGAGAAAGAAGTCCTTAGCTGAAGTGGGGGGCGACACCGTCGGCTTAGAGTTTAACCCAAAACTAGAATCACTGCCTAGAAAAATGACGATGCTTTTTCGCTTATTTATTACTCCAAGGGAGTCTGATCCTAGTTTGCCAGAGCATACGTTAATCAGAGGCGTGCAAATAAAGTCTGAAAACTTGGGCGGTCCTCTTAGGCTTGTTATTGTTATTACTAAAAACGGGGATGAAATAAACACTTCTGTATCTTCTGACAAAGTTACTGTGATGGTTGACAAAGACAAACTAACAGTGCTTGATTTTATTTTTTATTAAGTATGTTGATTTTATTGCGTTTTACTCTGTTGATGAGGTGCTGTCAGAAGGGTTAATAAGAAGATATGTACAAGATTAAAAAAAAAAAAAATCTTGTTTTTTAAAATGGAGGACGGCCAGCAGTTTAGATTAAAGCACATGACTGAGCTTGAAGAAGAAATAGAAAGTGACTTAAATAAGTATAGGGTTACTAGAAAGAAATATGCTAAAGCTTTAAATGTCCTTTCTTATATAATCACCGGCTCATCGGTTGTATCCAGCTTAAGCACTGGGTCTAGTGTTGCTCTTTTAGCTACTGGAGTTGGGACACCGATATCCATAGCTTTTGGGAGTGTTGGTTTGGGTTTAGGTGCCATGTCCACGATTGTAAGTGCTGTTTTAAAGAAGCTAACGCCCAAATTACAAAAGCACACCGCCATTGTAGCCCTAGCAACAACAAAACTTCATTCATTAAGGCTGATTATAAGCAATACATTACTGGATGGAAAAGTAACAGACGAAGAATTTAAACGAGCCATGGCTGACGGTGATGATTACAGACGCCAAAAGATCGATCTTCAAAAGAAATGGAGAAAGACTTTTACTTCACAACAGGTAGACGCTGAGGCAATCAGAAAGAACATTGCAAAGCAGAACCTTGCAAACCCAAAAACGAGCCTGATTTAATTATTGTATTACTTATATATTTGATCTTAAAAATGACGACCAAAGTAGTTACAGAGCTTAAAAATATATGCTGCGCCTTAGAGTTAATGATGGAGCGGGGGGCTAATGAAGAAGAGTTAAGAAACAAATTTGACGAATTAATTACGGATCTTTTTGAGCACACAGATATTCGCGAAAGTGTAACTAACGTAATCAGTAAAATTCCAGATTCTTTGCCCAACCCAGTTATAAAATGTATTGCAATTTTAGTTAATATTATGACTCCTGATGACGTTGAATTGTCTATTTTTACTAACTCTGAAGGAGCAGCTATTCAATTTAACTAAATTTTAGTATTTATTTTTTGTATTACCTCAAATTAGTAAATATTAGCTAAATTTTAGTATTTATTTTTTTGTATTACCTATATATTGGCCTTAAAAAATGACGGCCACAAAGGCGTTGGATGCTAAACCAGTGAGCAATATGTTCAGTGAACTAGCCATGGACATCATTAAGCCCTCAAGCGTTCAAGAAAGCGTAACACATGCTATCTCTAAAATCCCAGAGTCTCTTCAATTTAACCCGCCAGTAAAAGTGTTGTTGGCCATTCTGATTGAATATATAACCCCCGATGATAGTAGTATACTAGTCTGGGTTTCAACTAGACAGAAAAAAGTAATCAGCTATCGCGACTTTAATTATGACTGGGCTGGTTACATGCTTACACAGTTTAACCATGCGATTGAAGAAGCGAAACTGCGCGGCTCCGGTTGGTCTGAAGGAACAGTCCTCGAAATCAAATTAAGACAAGCAAAGTTCTATCATATAGTCGGCAATTCTTACCTTCCTCTCCCAAGAGAGTTAGAGTTAAAACGAGCAGTCTTAAATATACATAATTCAGATAACTTATGTTTCATGTGGTGTATTTTGGCACATTTACATCACGTTACAAATCATGCAAACAGAGTTTCTAATTATAGGCAGTATATAAATGAGCTGAACTTAAATAACATAACCTTTCCAGTGAGTATAGAAAGTATATCTCAGTTTGAAGAGCAAAACAAACCAATAACCGTGAGCGTATACACATGGTCTGTAGCAGACAATCTAGTCCCTCTAAGGATCTCTCCCAATGCTCCCCCTTTAGGCGAATCACTGGAGAACCATGTAGACTTGATTCTGTTTACAGACGGTTCCAAGAGCCATTATGTATTAATCAGATCAATTAGCAGACTTCTGGCTTATACTACAAAGGACAAATTTAAACAGGAGCTTTGTAGAAGGTGTTTGGTTAGAATTCCATCTATACAGGCAGCTGACAAACATAAGAAACATTGTAAAAGTTTTGAAGACTGTAAAACCGAACTCATTGCGCCCAAACCAGGGTCTAAAGTTAGTTTTAAGAATGTACGAAAGATGCAGATGAGCCCATACGTAGTTTATGCTGACTTTGAATCAATCTTGCCGCAGTACTATGGCCCTCAAGAGCGGGCACAACAAAAAACGGCTTTATTAACCCACCATCAGATATGTTCTTATGCTTTTGTCGTTGTTAGGTCAGATGGCGGACACACACAACCGGAGATTTACAGAGGTCCCGACGCAGCTAATCGATTTTTGGAGCAGATGAAGCACCTTCGCAATCAATTCTCTAATCAGCTGAACCTTTCAGGCATTAAGATGACTCCTGAAGACCGAAGGCGCTACAAATCAGCTACCCACTGCTGGATATGCAACAGAGAATTATCAGGCGATGCTGTAAGAGACCATGATCACATTACTGGCAAATTCAGAGGGGCGGCGCATAATAGCTGTAATCTTCAACTTAAGGTTGATCCCAAGACATGGAAACTACCAATCTTCTTTCATAACTTACGGGGCTACGATTCTCACTTTATCATGCAAGCAATAACTTCTGAATGTAAGAGGGTTAGCTGTATTGCACAGTCATCAGAAAAGTACATGTTCTTTACTGTAGACTGTTTATCCTTCTATGACTCTGCCCAGCATCTGATGGGGAGTTTAGATAAATTATCAGGATCTCTACAAGACTGTCCAATCACCAAACAATATTTCGACCCATCTTTAGTCCGTAAAGGCGTCTATCCTTATGAATACATGGACTCGTGGGAGAGGTTTGATGAGCCAGCGCTGCCAGCAAAGGAAGACTTTTACAGCCGTCTTAGAGGTGGAGGCATAACAGACTCTGGCTATGAATACGCACAGAAAGCCTGGACAGAATTACACTGCAAGACGATGGGTGACTATCATGATCAATATTTATTGGCCGACGTGTGTTTATTAGCTGACGTCTTTCAGAATTATAGAGCTACTTGCATGAAACATTACGGTCTAGATTCGTCACAGTACATCTCTGCCCCGGGCCTTTCTTGGGATGCATTCTTGAAGTCTACAAACGCCGAGATTGACTTAATATCTGATCTGGATACACTCCAGATGATTGAAGATGGGCTGAGGGGAGGCATTAGCATGGCCTGTCATCCTTACCGCAGAGCCAACAACAAGTACTTAGACGATTATGATCCAACTAAACCATCCAACTATCTGATGTACTTAGACGCCAACAATCTGTATGGGTGGGCCATGAGCCAGGCACTGCCATTAAGAAACTTTAAAATGATAAACGGGCCTCATGATGTTGATCGAGTGATAGGGCTATTGTCACAGCTTACACCCGATAATCCAATAGGACTAATCTTAGAAGTAGACTTAGAATACCCTAAAGAATTACATGACCTTCATAATAATTTCCCCTTAGCCGCAGAAAGATTAAAGATGAGTCCCACAGTACCGCCCAAGCTCGTGCCTAATCTTCGACACAAGACTAAATATGTCTGTCATTACAGGCTGTTACAATTTTACTTAAGACACGGGTTGAAACTTACCGCCGTTCACAGAATAATTACTTTTGACCAAGAGCCTTTCATGAGACCATACATCATGAAGAACACCGACCTTAGGACTGCGGCCACTGACGCTTCAGAAAAAGACTTCTTTAAACTAATGAACAACAGTTGTTTTGGCAAAACCATGGAGAACGTACACAATCGTAAAGACGTAAGATTAGTTACAAACGAAAAACAAGCAATTAAGCTGGTCTCTAAACCTAACTACCAAGACTTTAGAATATTTAGCGATGGCCTGGTTGGCATTATGATGAAGAAACAGACTGTGAAGTTGGACAAGCCGGTGTTTATCGGGTTAGAGAACAGTAAAAGGCGGGGTCTGGCTCATCCGGCTCCGCCCAGCTCCAACCGGCTGAAGCCGGTTTCGCTGCTGCTCCACCGGATTACCCAGACCCCGCCTTTTACTGTTCTCTCTTTACAAACATACATAATGTGTAGGATTATCTGTTTTTAATACTAATTTAGAAAACTTTTGAGACTTTAGTTTTTGCTTAATCCTTCGTTTTTCTTGATCGTTTTCAATAACATCGTTTTCTTTCATACATTCATCAAATGCGTCTCTATCTTTCATGTGAAATAAAACTACAGTCTTTAATTGTTCTCTAAAGTCTTTTAAAACTGAGTTATATTTCTGACATAAAATCCACACACTTATCCCAGCATGTCTTCCACTGAAAGCTAGTTTTGATAAAGTATTTCTTTTTCTAACTATGTCTCTTTCTGCCGAACAGTCATCTATAATAAATAGTGTCTGCGTTCCCTCAAACTGTCTATAAAAGTGTTCTAAACACTCACTCAGTTTATTGCTAGGATCAACTAAATAGATTTCATCATCTGTCCATATAAACCTTCTGTCGTGATATGCTTTGTTCCACTTTAATGTTGGACAGAAAATTACAATATGATCAAAATTATAACTATAAACTGTTTGTAATAGGTCGAGGACAAATATTGTTTTTCCACAACCAGTCTGTCCACAAATCAATGAACAATGAGGGGTTTTTGTCATAAAGTTTAACATCGGCATTGACACCAAAGTCGTCTGCTCCATAGTTTTAAAACAGAATTTAATCTAATCCAGTTATTGTTTTTATCATACTCTCTGTCAAAACTTGTTCAGTATAATAAAACCCTATAAGGCCCAAATGTGTAAGATTAATCCAGTTCAGTTCTGTAAGATCGTTTCTATTTAGACTAATATCAATTTTGTTGCTTGTTGTCATGACCTTAATATCCTCGCCATTGTAAAGAACGATGACAGTAACTTTAAGTTTGTCAACGTCTAAGTTTTGCCAGCTAATAAGAATTCCTTTCATAAGATTGTCACTGACGCCCAGAGCTCCATTTCTCGCCTCATCTTTTAAGACAGAAATTTTAAATATCATTGTGAACGTGTCTCCTAATTTTGTGCGTGGAATGAACTGTAATTTTGTAGAAGCTTTCTTTAAAACCGATTCTCTTCTGTGGAGGATGTACTGTTTGTCCCCAAACGGCTTTATTTCGATCTCTTTCCGACTGTTGTCCTCTGGCATAAGACTTACATGTAAAGGGCCAGAGTTCAATGCTTTTCTGAAACTTTTTTGACGGTCAAAAAATGTAAATGGGCTTAAGAATTCAAATTTTATGTCCCATTCTAAATATGGTTCTAAGTGCCATTTGTTGTCAGTTTTTCGAACTATTTTATATTCATACTGACCCGCATTATTTGCTTCTACATTGCGCAGTTGTTCTAGTTTAGGAAACCTTTTGCTGTCGCTAACCTCTTTGCGTTTATAATAACCATCTTTAGTGTACTCAAAACCATACAAAGTGCCTATCTCACCGTTTTGTTCAAAGTCCTCAACGTCTGCAAGGTCTTTTAATTCTAAAGTTACACACCTCTCAGGCGCTAATGTAACTCCCGATTCTTCTGGCCCACGTGACATTATTTTTAGTACACCTTATTATTTTATTTCTAAAACAATGTGCATGTTATCACATTTCACGACTTTCCCTGTTTTATCTGTGATCTTTATATTAAATGATCTGACCCTCCCACAAGCTAATTTTTTAAACTGTAAATTAGAGAATTGTATAATTTCATAATCGCAATATGCAGCTTTTCCTGCTGGAAGAGCTCTTAAAACAGTTGAGGGCCTTCCATCATATAAGTTTTCATCAGTGCTCAGCTCGTCCAAATGAACATAGAGTAATGAATGTAATGCAAGATCGAGCGGGTTTTCTCCCTCATAAGTAGTTTTGTCTGATGTAACTCTAAAACCATGAATGGCTTCATCGCCAGTTGCAAAGCCTAACATTTTAGCTAGCTCTCCATCAAAATAGTAACCTACTTCTTCTTCTTCAGGTTTGAATGTCAACATTGTTTTTAGATTTGCATTGTTAAGTTTGAGAGTAATGTTGAAGTTACTCATTGCTTCTTTCAGCGAGCAAAACCCGTAATAACCATCAGGTATGGTTAACTGGCTAACTTTGTCTCCTCTTTTGTCAACTTTTAGAATCTTATTATTCTCCTTGCATTCAGTTATATTAAACCATACGACTTTGTAAAAAATTTCATGGAGTGCGACCCTTTGGGTTCCGCAGTTATTATCAATAGCATATTCTAAAAACGAAGGACTGTCTTGAGTTGTTATTGTTACAAACATTTTTAAAACAAATTTAAAAATGAGTGCATTCAAATATACTAATGCAAAATATTCTGGCGGGCCGCACTACAATCTTAAAAATATAACAACTGACACCCTTGACATTTCTGTGACTCAGTCTGACGCCTTTCAAGTAAAGGTTAGTACTCCATTGGATCGTTATCTTAACCCTCCTATTAAAAAAGACTACATCGCGAAAGTGTGGTTTAGTCATCCGATGCAGTTTTATCAGAACCAGTTAAACTTTGCTGTGTTTTGCGCATCAACTGGGTGTGGAGTGTCGTATGCTGATCATTTAAATCATCCTGATCCTTTGGTGAGGTCAGTGTATAGATTTCATTTTTATTACACCTTCAGACGTATTTTATCTGAACTGCAAGCGCCATTACCAAATGACAAAACGTTTAATCCATTCAGCAACAGAATAGATTACAAGGCTTTTGAAAGGATCTGTAACGAATTTGATATTGACCCAAAGACAGACTTTAGACAAAAGTTGGATCTTAATCATGGTTTAGGCACCCCTTATTTTTGGGGCGTGCACAGAAAGTATAACTATGATTACAATCCTCCTTACACATCTTTCTCTTCAGGCACAACTGTTCACCTCGGGTCCATAGAGCAAGAGCATAAACCAGCATGGACAACATTTATTTTGGACGCTTCTAAGGGCCTAACAAAAGCGGGAATAGAACGAATAAACGACTCTATTCGTACTTATGTTTGGTGTTTGCTAGGTTCGCAAGCACAAACGAGATCAAACATAATTGATCCTTCTACTGGCTTTGACGCCCAAAAACAGTATTTAGCAAATTTAGAGGATTCTATTAATTCTGCAATTGATTTGCCTTCAAGTATTAAAAGGTACCAAAATGTTTTGCAATACGCAAGATCGAAAGTAGACTTTGCTGTCGGCACTGGTTTATACATGCTGCCTTCTGACCTCAGACTTCAGATAGGAACAATAATAAACTATAATAATGAAATCCTTGTGGCTGGCAATGAAGAGAAGGTCGGAAAAAACGACATAAATTCTAAGCCAGCAATAGCAATAAAAAAAGAAGCCCCACCAATCCTCGAGCCCCCCAAACCCCCCTCAAAACCCCATCCAATCCCTGTGGTCCCAAGAAATAATGACCATGAATATGAAAAGACAGCACTTGTTTTTGGATTAACTGTTGTAGGATTACTTGGTCTTTATTTTATTGAAAAGTAACCCAACTATTAAGACAACTAATGTCCATAAGTGCTCAGCCATAAAGCCAACTACTTTACTTGCAGCAGACAAAAGCCAGCTAACGATCCCCCCTAATATGCCAGGTAAAGAGTCTATGGCCTTAGTGGCTAATTTTTTTAATAAACTTGCAAGATGATCAAGTTGTTTTTTTACCCATGATTTATCTGATGGTGGTCCTGGTGGCACTGCTCCCCCACCACCGCCGCCTGTAATAGCCATCACCAGTGTACTTATTGCAAATCCTAAGGCTGTTATAACACTTGCTAATGTGACACCTTGCTCTCTAAACAGTGTTCTTATTCGTTCTGCTAGCGTCGTGTCTTCATATAAAATTCTTTGGATAGTTTCTCTTATTCTGCTCACTTGAGTTCGTAATTGTTCTCGGTTAGTAGACAACACTTCTAGTCTTGCTGATCTCTCTTGTTCAAGATCTTTTAGTCTTCGGGTTATTCTTTCTTTAACATCATGTCCTAAGTTGTGGTCATCAGCCTCAACTAGTTTTTCTTTTTCTCTTTTTATATGCTCATCTAGTTCACCCAGTTTTGCTAAATTGTTTGTTAATTCGCCTCTGATGCTTCTCAAAGCATGATCAAGGGCCGTTATTTCTCTCATAGGTAGCGGCGGATCGTGCATAGTTTTTAATACTGTTTCTTCTGAAAAACTGGTTTCTGCTTCTATTATTTTGTTTGCTGTTGGGCTTAAATCTTTAAGTTCCATGTTTTGTATTTGGTTATCTGTTGGGAGTTCTTGTAGTGTGTTTTGAAGTTTAGCAACTGCTTCCCTATCTAATTTTGGTTTAGTAATGCCAAGGCGATTTTGTTCGCTCACACTGAGCCTTTGTCTAATTGTACTCTTTTTTAAAAACTTTGATGAGTCTGGTTTAGTTGTAAGCTGAACAAGTTGTCCTTCGTCGTTTCTCACAAACAAATGGTCATCTTTTGTTTCAAAATCATTAGGGTCTATAAATTCGGGAGGTTCTTGGCCTAAACTTTGATAAAATGATTTGACCTTACTTTCTGTTAATTCACGCCGCAATGATTGTAATGGATGTGTCAAAGGAGTCATTTCACTCATGTCGTCTCCAGGATCAAAAACATCATAATCTTCAATGCCTGCCATGTTTTAAAAATACTTAACTTTTTATTTTGTTTTATAAAAAAAATGTCACAAGCATATGGTTCATTTCTTGACCCACATAGAAGACTGAAAGAGTCCTTTGGCGTGAAGGGAAATAAGCAAAATATTATTGTTCCAAATAATCCATCTACTATTGATTCAGATCAAATTCTTACTGTTAAATTTCCAGACCTAGGAGCAGATGAAGTGATTGTACCAGGCTCTGCCCGACTTACTTTCAAAATAGAACTCGAATCAGCAACAGACGCAAACAGGACAGTTGTACAGAATCTGGGACGGGCAATCGTTAAGAAAATTTCTATAAAACTTGAGGGGCAAGAAATATTTTCTTTACACAATGCAGACATATTTCTAATCTATTGTGATCTATGGCTAACCGCGAATGAAAGGGCTGACCTCGCGTTTCAAGGAATCGAAAGTGATGAAGCACTAAAACACAGAATAGATGCTGATGATGCTGCATCTGGCAACAAGCCCGAAGCTGTAAATTTTGCGTATGGAAATCGCTTTTCCATACCCTTGGATTTTGAGTTATTAAGCGCGCATGCACCATACTTTCAAGGAGCATTAAAAGACAGATTGACATATGAACTAACTTTTAATGAATACAATCGCGTTATTAAATCTACAGTCAAAGATGCAAAGTACAGCATTTCTGACATCTTGTTGGAGTTTGATACTATTAACGATCCTAACTTAGCAAGGTTGATCGAACAACAGTATCAGTCAAAATTAGCAATATATTACGAAAGAGTAATTCATCATTCTAAATATACTAAAAACAAGGCAGACACAATATGGAATTTTAGTTTTAGCGCCTCAGCAAGATCGCTTAAAGGTATTTTATTGCTGTGTGAAGATGAAAAACCATACGAAAGACAAACTGAAAAGTTTATTAATCCTAAAATAACGAAAGTACAATGTTCAATTGAGGGCAGTCCTAACCAAATCTACAGTAGTGGGCTTAAACCTTATCAGCATTTTGACGAAATAAGAAAATATTTTGGAGGCGGGAGGCATAGAAGTCCAACAGCAGATCTTGTGTCCAAAGATCTACATCTTCATAATGTTAGACTTGATGATTATTTAACAACGAAATACGGTTTATGGATTGACCTAAGGTCGACAGAGGATAATCAGTTGCATGGGAGTGGGAGAACAGTTAAAGACGTAATAAACATTCAAATTGATAAAGAAAAAGAGTGATAAACCACTTAATGTACATTTGTTTTTAATATATGATGCGCAGCTGAATATTCAAGATAACAGATTAAAAGATATCCAATACTAAATTATTTTTATTTTAAAAAAAAAAGCATGTCTGTTCAGGTTTATCCAAAAGTGCCCAAAGAAGAGATAGTAGGCAACTCTGACATAAAAACTTTCAGATTAACCAACATTACACAAATGCAACAAAAACTAGAGCAGGACCTTTCAAAATACAGTAAAACCAAACGAAGGTATTCTGCTGCCTTTAATGCTGTTACATATGTTAATACTGGAGCATCGATCACTAGTGCTCTATCAGCAGGAACAAGTGTAGGTCTCTTAGCAACAGGCGTAGGTGCGCCGGCAGCTTTACCTCTAGGCGGTTTGTCTTTAACTCTTGGCCTGTGTTCATTGGCTGTAAGTGCTGTCAGCAAAAAAATAAAAGCTAAACTCCAAAAGCACACAGCTATGGTTCAACTAATAACAGCTAAACTTAGTTCTTTCAAACTGATAATTGATAAAGCACTTGCTGACTCGAACATCACGGATGAAGAATTTAGTCGCCTACAGGCTGATTTTGAGGACTACAAAAGACAAAAGTTTGATCTTCAAAGAAAGGCAAGGGCAACTTTTTCTCAACAGCCAGACACCGACCAGATAAAAAAGGAATGCTTAAAAAAAGTAAACGAAACATTAAACTCTGTTCTAAACAGCTCACATTAACAACACCAAAGGGCGTTTATACTTTAGTTTATGAGTCTAAGCACAAAAAGACCTCTGATATTGATTAATTAATTTAAATAAATATTTTGAGTTAGAAAAGAAGCTCAACATGGATAAGATATATGACAGTTTTGACTCTTGGTTAGATGCAATGGAAGAGGAAGAGCGGTTGTCAAAAGCTTTAAATGAGGTCGTTTTAGAAGTTATTGATCCAACAAACGTACAGGCAAGCGTTGTACATGCTATTTCTCAAGTTCCAAGTAAACTAACAATAAACCCTCCAGTTAAAGTAAGGTTAGTTGTTTTAATCGACTATATAACAATAAACGAAGAAAATCTAGAAGTCTGGGTCTCAACTAAACAGCAGACTATTCTTTCTTATAATGACTTAACACCCGGTTGGGCAGATCAACTTCTTACACAGTTTAATGAAGCCTCTGAAGCAGCTAAAATGAGAGGCTCTGGTTGGTCAGAGGGTGAAGTCCTAGACATCAGATTAAGACAGGCTAAGTATGAGCCGATTGTAGGCAAGTCTTACATTCCACTGCCTCCAACATTAGTTGCAAAGAGAGCAGTTCTGAACATAAAGAATTCAGACGACAAATGTTTTATGTGGTGCGTTCTTGCTAGGCTGCATTTTTTACCAAAAAATGCAGAGAGAGTATCTAACTATCAATCTTGGGTCAATGATCTTAACTTTGATGGACTCACCTTTCCTATAGGTGTAGACAAAATTGATCAGTTTGAAGAACAGAATCCCCCAATAACTGTTAACGTATACACATGGTCTGAAGAAACCAACCTTCTGCCAATTAGAGTATCAAAGAACAGTCCAACAATAGGCGAACCAACCAAACACCATGTAGACTTACTCCTAATGTCCAGCCATTCAGGATTGCACTACACACTGATACGCACAATGAGTAGACTGTTAGCATATACTTCAAAGCATAAGAACAAACAAGAATTCTGTAGAAAATGTTTAACAAGAATTCCATCCGTTCAAGCTGCGAGTGAACATGTAAAACATTGTCTCAGTCCAGTGGACTGCAATACAGAACTAATTATGCCAAGAGAAGGTAGTAAGGTTAGTTTTAAAAATTACAAAAAACTCCAGAGGTCACCATATGTTGTTTACGCAGACTTTGAGTCGCTTATTGTTCCTTATGAAGGGCCAGCACCAAAAAATTTACCAAAAACAGTCTTAATGAGTAATCACCAGATTTGTTCATTTGCCTTCATTGTTGTCAGGTCGGATGGTGTCCATTCAAAGCCAGAATTATATATATGCTGCAAAATATTTCTTAAAACGCATGCAAGAAGTTCGTAATGTCTGTTCTAATAATCTAGTCCTATCCGATCTTAAGATGACCCCCGAAGACCAACAAAAATATGACTCAGCCACTCACTGTTGGATTTGTGGTTTAGAGCTAACACCTAAAAGTTTAAATCCAACAGTAAGAGACCATGATCACATTAGCGGAAAGTTTAGAGGAGCAGCGCATAACAATTGCAATCTTCAACTAAAGTTTGATCCTAGGACTTGGAGACTTCCTATATTCTTTCATAACTTGCGAGGTTACGACTCTCATCTTATATTGCAAGCAGTAACTAGCGATTTCAGGGTGTCATGCATTGCGCAGTCATCAGAAAAGTACATGTGTTTTACTTTAAATAACCTGTCTTTTTATGACTCTATGCAACACCTGATGGGTTCATTAGAGTCACTGGCTATGTCCTTAAAGTCCTGCCCAATAACGGAAGAATATTTTGACCCAACGGTGATTAGAAAGGGCGTTTATCCTTATGAGTACATGAACAGCTGGGAAAGGTTTGAGGAGACAGCCCTTCCGCCTAAAGGCGCGTTCTTTAGTAGTCTTAGAGGAAAGGACATCAGTGATTCTGATTATTCTTATGCTCAAGAAGCGTGGCAAAAATTAGACTCTAAAACAATGGGAGACTATCATGATTCCTATTTAATGGCGGATACCTGTTTGTTGGCGGATATCTTTGAAAATTACAGAAAGACCTGCATGAAACATTATAGTCTAGATCCTGCGCATTATATTTCTGCGCCTGGGATGAGTTGGGACGCATTCTTAAAATTTACTGGTGTACAGATTGACCTGTTGTCTGACCTACCAATGCTTCAGATGATTGAAAACGGATTGCGTGGCGGAATTAGTATGGCGTCTCACCATTACTGTAAAGCAAACAACAAATACCTAGACAACTATGATCCAAGTAAAACTTCTAACTATCTTATGCATTTAGATGCAAACAATCTGTATGGTTGGGCTATGAGTCAATCACTTCCATTACGTAACTTTAAAATGTACACAGGAGGTGTAAAAGACATTCAAAAGTTTTTAAAATGGCTTCAGAGTCTAGAAGCTGATCAACAACGGGGCTTTATTCTAGAAGTTGATTTAGAATATCCTCATGAACTTCATGATTACCATAATGACTATCCATTAGCGGCAGAAACCCTAAAAGTGTCAATGACAGAACCGCCTAAACTTGTGCCTAATCTTCGTGACAAAAAAAATTATGTCTGTCATTACAGACTTCTCCAATTTTATTTAAGACATGGTTTAAAGTTAACAGCAGTTCATCGTATAATTGCATTTGATCAAGAACAGTTCATGAAACCATACATCATGAAGAACACTGATCTCAGAACTAAATCCGCAGATGCATCAGAAAAAGACTTTTTCAAGTTGATGAACAACAGCTGTTTTGGAAAGACTATGGAAAATCCGCACAAGCGCAAAGATGTCAGATTGGTCACTAGAGAAAACGATGCAATTAAGCTGGTGTCAAAACCCAACTACCAAGACTTTAGAAAATTTCATGATCAGCTTTTTGGAATAATGATGAAAAAAAAAGAAAGTCAAATTGGACAAACCTGTTTTTATTGGGTTTACTGTTTTAGAGCTGTCGAAGCTTTTGATGTTAGAATTTCTTTACGACTACTTTAAACCCTTGTATCCAGAGTCCAGAGTTCTGTACACAGATACAGATTCCTTTGTAATCGACATCCCTACTGACGATTTTTACAAAGACATGGAATTAGAAGTAGCAAAAGAGCATGCTGGATGGTACGACACATCTGATTACCCTAAAGATTCACCTTTGCATTCAGTTATTAATAAGAAGGTTTTAGGTAAGATGAAGGATGAATTATCTGGAGGTGTGATCAAGGAGTTTATTGGTTTAAGGTCGAAAATGTACAGTCTTGCTAGCCAAACAAAAACTGTTAAAAAAGCAAAGGGAATATCTCGCAGTGTTGTGCAGTCAAATATAACACATGACAATTACAAAGAAGCATTGTTCAAAACAAAAGACTTTTCATCATGACAATTACAAACTACGATCTAATCTGCATGAGATTAACACAACAGTTGTAACAAAACGGTCTCTTGACAGCACTAACACGAAAAGAGTATTTGTTAATCCAGAGTATTCATATGCAATTGGGCACTGGAGAATAGTATAATCATATGTCTTCATGGAGTTTCTGTTTGGTCAAGTGTTATCAGAAGCTCAACTATATCATTATCCAGTATAGCCAAATCATTATTATTCTCATTCATTACTGCTAAATGTGCTTCAATTTTTTTATCATTTCAAGATTTTGATTTTTCCATATCAAAATATCAGAATCTAGGGATTGGGGTAGTAAGCGATTGTCTGGCTGTTTTTGCATAAGATTGTCAATGTTCTTAAATATTTTTTTGATAATAATATTATAAGCAGATAATTGACGTATTAATTTTGAAAACTCTTTTTTCTTTTGAGCTTCCATTTTAAACTCAAATGTATTTGCCTAAATTAACTAAGCGACTGGAACTGTGTCTGGCGGGATTATCTGCAGTTCTTCCTTCACAAAAGATCTTTGGGGGGCTGGTCGTTTTGTTGTGTCAGTTTCTCGTAAATAATACACGGCGGATTCATTTTCACAATTTTTTTTATCTCATATGGATCAACACTCCAAACTGGATCTGTTGCCCTGATGCGAGTGTCCCCTTCCGCTTCTCCCGGTGAATAAAGGTATCTCACTTTTAAACCAAATGGTAATAGTTTACTGGATGAGTCTTCAATAGCAACATTTATTCGTTTGGTTTTGATTGCTTGTACTGGTTTTAGCCCTTTAAATTCTTCATTATTCATTGCGCGCAAAACTGAGGGCAGTCTTTTTACCCATTCTGTGTTGCGAGAATTGTCAATCAGCTCTCTGTGATACTGGTAGGCGAAAAGTCTTTCAGATAACTGTTTGTTAAAGTTTTCAACCAAAGCCTGTGATCTGTGAACACCCGGAATGCCTCTTTTAATGCTAACTCTATGTTTTAACAATAATTGATTCACTTGACCTTTAAATTCTTTTCCGTCATCGACTTGAATCATGCGAGGATAAGTTAAGGGTCCTCGTTGGTATATCAGCTGTATAGCAACAGCAACAGCAGAAGCACTCTTTTGTGTTAATGGTTCCGCATCTTTGTATCTTGAAGCTATATCAATGACTGTAAGTGCGTACTTAAATCTTTTTCGTCTAATCGTATCATGGGGTAAATATAGAAGATCCATTTGATGGGTGTCGTTTGGAGTTATATTCACAAAGTGTGGTCTCTGTAGTTTTTTAGGCGCTGGTAGATAAATTTGCCAAATCGCTTGTTTAGATAACCATTCTTTTGCTGTTTGTTCACTGACTCCCGCTGCTTGGCTTAGCTTTTTAATTGCTGTGATTCCCTTCCAATATCCTTTTGGCGAATAATAGATCTTGTTCATTTTTATTCAGCCAATACTTTGTGCAACAAAATACACAGCGGTCATACCAAAGACAATAAACAATATTTCTTGCATCTTTTGTTTTTCTGATGGTTGATAGTAATCGCTAAATTTTGGTGGGGGCAATGTTTCAACTTGTTTGCCTGTTACTAGAAAATGTTCTTTTATTGTCTGGTCAACATCTTTAAATGTGTAAGCTGCATGTCCCTGTTGTTTAAGTCTGTCGTTAATAAAATCTAACTGCTCCATTCTTTGCTTTTCATAGGTGTCTTGTGCAGCGGCTAGTTGCTCCATAGCTCTGTTATGTCTTTTTCTCTCATCGTTATTTTGTAGTTTACTAAACGCGTAATTACTTCCGCTGAAAGCAAGCGCGTTGACCACTGCGCCGCCTATCATCATTACGAGTGAAGCCATTTTTATAAATGTATTTTTTCCAGTTTTACATATTTATATTTTCTGGAATTATTCCTTGCTTAACTAGAAAATCTTTCGTAGCAAATGAAGCTGTAATGACAGCAATCAACTTTGCTGAGTCTTCAAAATCTAGCTTGCCAAGATCTGCTGGTTTTATTCTTAACAAGCTTTTACCAAGCATTGTGTATCCTACACTTAGACCTCCAATAACAGCAGAATGGTATACGAGGTTGGCAACAGTTTTTTCGGTGCTCATTTTTTAAAAATAAAATAATATTTATTATTAATAAAACATGAACTGCGATGATTTACTTCCTGAACTTATGATTACAAATAATCAAGTTGATGACCAAGCTATTATGCGCCAAAAGGAAAGGCTGTATTCTTTGGCGGCGTGTGGAAAAACAAAACAGTACCTCGGAAATGAATTCAGCATAGAACAGATTCAACAGATGTCGCCACAAGACATTGTAAAGTATCACAACAGGTATGAAGCGCAACTGGGGTCAAGAATGGTCAAAAGTGTCGGACAAACTGTTCTTAGTTTGTACACTAAACTCGTTAGTAGATTTGCGCCCATTGATTCTGAACAAGATTTTATGTATGATTTAACGCAGGATCCAGTTTTAACAAAGTCATTAGAGTCTCTAGGATGTGATCTATATTACAGATTTGGAACATTATTGTCGCCAGTAATTATGGGGTTAATTACGTTTAATCATATAGATTTTATTTCTCTTAAAAATGACCGAGCAGAAAACGTTGATGGAGAAAGTGACCCGTGAAAAGAATCCTGGGCGCGTTGAAGCAGGGAAAAAATTAGCAGTTGTGCCAGAGCCACAACAAGAACAAATTGTTTCAAGTCCCGCAACATCATCATGGATTATTTGGATTAAAAGAGTTGGCATTTTTGGCGTCATTGCTGTTGGTGGGGGTGGTTATTACATTTATAAAACATATAAAGAAAGACAGCAAAAACCAAAGCAGCCCAAAAAATCACAGCCACTAAATACAAAATCTGAACAAAAAAGAATACTAGAACTGCCAACAACAAAATATCATTTTGATCCATTTGATATGCAGTAATATTTCAAGAACTTAATAAATAATTATAAGTGACTTGAATAAGAACTTGATAACGACTTGATGATGACTTCATGACGACTTGATAAGAACTTAATGACGACTTGATAAGAACTTAATGACGACTTGATGACGACTTGTTAAGAACTTGAATAAGTACTTCAATAAGTACTTGAATAAGAACTTGTTAAGAACTTGATGATGACTTGTTAAGAACTTGATGTTGACTTGTTAAGAACTTAAATAAGAACTTGAATAAAAACTTGTTAAGAACTTAAATAAGAACTTGAATAAGAACGTGATGCCGACTTGAATAAGAACCTAGAACGACTTAATGACGATTTTTTTCATAAAGGATAAAACACAATTAATTGTTACATTCTTTTCCAGGGAGACAACTCCTCTTCATTTCTGAAGGGTTTGCTGCCTTTATGTAGTACTCTAGGTCAGACATGTCTGGCCACGGCTTACTCAACTGCATAATTGCCGAGTCGAAGCGTCGCACTGTTTGCTGGTTCGTGTCGAGTTACACATAACGGAGTAAGGGCGTCGTTTACTGCAGGCCGTCATGCGGCATTGTATAAATTTAGGCGGCTAAATTCCCCACTGGCGTCGTTTAGTGCAGGCGTTAGCCGTCACGTGGCATTGTATAAATTTAGGCGGCTAAATTCCCCACCCCAAATAATCTTTTTCCAATTTTATGTATTAAAATCTGCATTTTATATTTAAATCTAAAAGCATTTAAAACAAATATTTATTAAAAAGTAGTGGCTAAAAAGTAATGTAAGATGCACTTTGTTATTTAGCTTTTGGTGTTGTTTTAACAAAATAAAAAACAACTTTACTCTAGGCAAGTAGACACCATGTAATTGTAAAGCGTTTGTTTGTGTACAGTATATATAAATCTTGAAGATAACAACATTGAGGATATGCCTGCGGTAGTTTTAAATACTTGGTTGTCATGGCATTGAAAAGTCTAAATTTGCCCTCTTCCCTGCCCTCAAGTGATCCTTCCCACTTTCGTATTGGGTCACTGGCGCGGCTATGAACGCCCGTAAACCCAAAATATGGTCACTGGCGCGGCTATGAACGCCCGTAAACCTAAAATGGTCGCCCTGGTGCGGCTATGGGAAGGACCACTAAAATGGGGGTGAGGGGATTGCCCAAATTAGACAAATAGAAAGCAGGCAAACAAGTATGAGAGGCATATCCTCAAAACTCTTCACATCTGGCCGTGTTATACGTGACCCTCTGGGTCTGACTTGGGGCCCTAGGGCGCCATAGGGTCTCAAGTAAGACCCAGAGGTGATCGGTAATGCGGCCAGATGTGAAGAGTTTTGCAGAAATTGATTTCACAGAGACGCATTTGTATGCGTGAAAATGATGTTATTGAAAACGATCAAGAAAAACGAAGGATTAAGCAAAAACTTAAGTCTCAAAAGTTTTCTAAATTAGTATTAAAAACAGATAATCCTACACATTATGTATGTTTGTAAAGAGAGAACAGTAAAAGGCGGGGTCTGGGTAATCCGGTGGAGCAGCAGCGAAACCGGCTTCAGCCGGTTGGAGCTGGGCGGAGCCGGATGAGCCAGACCCCGCCTTTTACTGTTCTCTCGGGTTTGCTGTGTTAGAGTTGTCAAAGTTATTAATGCTAGAATTTCTGTACGACTACTTTAAGCCGCTGTACCCAGAATCAAATGTCCTTTACACAGACACTGATAGTTTTATTATGGACATCCCAACTGAAGACTTTTACAAAGACATGGAAATAGAAGTGGCTAAAGGAGCTGATGGGTGGTACGACACATGCGACTATCCAAAAGATTCGCCTTTACATTCAACCGTTAACAAGAAAGTGATTGGAAAGATGAAGGATGAACTTAATGGGACAATTATACAAGAATATGTTGGCTTACGGGCAAAGATGTATAGTATTGCTACCCAGACTTCTGTAATGAAGAAAGCTAAGGGCATAGGTAAAGAAGTTGTCAAAAAAAAAGAAGTCACGACGACTACAAGCAGGCTCTCTTTGAACGCAAAGTATTTTATCACACAAATGTTAATCTGCGCTCTACTCTTCATCAAGTAAACACAACCGCTGTTAATAAGAAGTCGCTAGACTCTACCAATAGCAAGCGAACTTCCGTTAACCCCGAGTTTTCATACGCTATAGACCACTGGAGAATCGACTTGGCCGACTTAACTAGTACTTAACTAGTACTTTACTTAAGAACTTAACTAGTACTTAACTAGTACTTAACTAGTACTTAACTTAAGAACTTAACTAGTACTTAACATGACTTGCACTTAACTTGCACTTAACTTGCACTTAACTTGCGCTTTACTTACACTTAACTTGTTATAACTGACTTAACCAGTACTTAGCTTGTACTTAACCAGTACTTAACAACACATTAAAAAACTAATTTATTAAAAATGGGTCTACAGCAGGAGGTTGTACTTTTTTTGCAGAAGCTGGTTCCTTTACTGTTTTTGTGGGGGTTTGTGACTTTGTTGCTAAGTATGGCTTTAGGCACTTGTATGCTAAAAGCCCTCCACCAACAACAATACTCCCCAGTACATAATAATACATCTTATAGTTTGATTGTGTTGTTGTTGTTGGTGACGGCGGCGGTGCTGGTGCTGATGCTGTATTACTATCTAATAATTTTTGTTTTGCTGCTTGGTTTGCTTTTTGCAGTCTGTTCCATTCAGCTAGTTTACGACCGGCCTCAACACGCCCAGAATTTTTAGATTTAGTAACACTGCTCACTTGTGGGACACTCAGTTGTGGGACACTCAGTTGTGGATTCACTTGTGGGGCACTCGCCTGTAAATTCACTTGTGGGGAATTCACTTGTGGGACACTCGCCTGTGGAGTCTTCTCCTGCTCGCTCATTTTTTTTTAGTCTGATTAAAATTAATATGATTAAAATTAATATGATTAAAAGTAATTAATCCCATGATGAATGGACATAACAACGTCCCAAATCTATAATACATGTCACATGCAAGAGATTCTAGGGACTTGGTTAAAACCGGATCTTGTGTTAAGTCATATTTTAAATCTTCTTCTGAATCAATCGGCGCTATCTTACCTACTAACTTAGCATATAAACTAATCATTGTCTGCCCCACCGATCTAACCATTTTTGATCCTAGCTGTGCTTCGTACCTAGCGTAATACTTCTCAACGTCTGATGTAGACAATTGCTGAATCTGTTCAATACTTAGTTCAGTGCCTAAATACTGCCTGGTTTTT
Organism: Conus canariensis; assembly: GCA_033310375.1. Taxonomy (NCBI): domain Eukaryota; kingdom Metazoa; phylum Mollusca; class Gastropoda; order Neogastropoda; family Conidae; genus Conus; species Conus canariensis. Next base: position 77,244,432 of record CM065728.1, on the reverse strand, counting down.
CCACATGCAGCCAGCGAGTATAATCTTTCTTTATGACAGAGGTCTGCTGCCTCCTCACACTTTAATAGCTCGTCGCAATCCATTTTTAAACTCTTTTTAAAAAACAATAAAAATAATAAAACCATGAGTTTAACGTTGGTTAATTATGCAGTGCCCATTGTCGGTGTTATAGTTTATTCAACCCTAGCAAAATGTTTGTTAAGAATAAAACCGCCCAACATGGGAAAGATAGAAGATTCGCCGAAACTAGTTACAGCCTTATTTTAGCTCTAGCAACAAAAGATTATCTGATTAAAAAGCACATAGACAGTCTTTCATATTATGATTATTTTAATTATTTTTTTAGTTAATAAAAAACATGAGCACTGCAAAGATCATCAATACTATTTACCACTCTGCTGTAATCGGCGGTCTTAGTATAGGATATAGCATGTTAGCAAAAAACATGTTTAAGATGAGACCAGCTGATCTAGGAAGGTTAGACATTGAGGATGTTGTTAAGGTTATAGCTGTAATAACTGCAGGGATTGCCTCAAAAGACTTTCTTGTTACACAGGGAATTATCCCAGAAAACATCAATGCATAGAAAGATTCATTCTAGAAAATATTGATTTATAAAAAAGATTCATTCTAAAAAAATATTGATTTATAAAAAGATTCATTCATTTATAAAAAGATGTCTGGATTAGTTCTGATGGTAGGGGGAGCTATTGTTAATGCGTTGGCTTTTTCTGGCAGCAATTATATGTTTAGTAAATTGCGTTCTGATGAAGAGAGAGAACGCCATAACAAGGCAATGGAAGATTTAGCTAAGGCAAGAGACGCTTACGAGAAAAGGAGGATTGCTCACTTAGACTTTATTAATAAAAAGTTAAGAGAGCAGGGGCATGCAGAGCACACATTTACAGACGTTGATGAAGCAATGAATGAATATTACTTAGTGACAGGAAAGAAGTTTCTAACATCGTCACCGCCAGAACTGTCTGACTTTTATCTGAGGATCAGAAAATGGTGGAAATAGGCTTTATTATAGGTGCTATGGGAGCAATCTTTCTTCTTGCATATTCAATCTAAAAAACATTGTTAAAAATGTAATAAAAACAGTCTCTTATGGACGATACGAAGTACAAAATATATTATTCACCTGGAGGGTATTGGAAAGGAAAGGCTGCTATTGATAAACTGAGTAAAGCTGCTAGGGTGTCTGAATCAGAAGCGAAAGACTGGCTTTCAAAACAAGCGATCTGGCAAATATATCTGCCTGCCCCAAAAAGAATAATAAGGCCTCGATTTGTTAACTCAGTTCCTAATGACACCCACCAGATGGACTTGTGGTATCTTCCACATGACAAAGTTAGAAGAAAAAAGTTTAAGTATGCTCTGACTGTTGTTGACATGGCTTCGAGGTATAAAGATGCTGAGCCTTTAACGGATAAAAGCTCAACTGCTGTGGCTGTGGCTTTACAACAAATATACATGCGAGGTCCATTAAAGTATCCTAGGTTGATTCAGGTTGATGATGGAAAAGAGTTTAAAGGAGCTGTAAACCAACTGTTTTTAAGACATCGGGTTACAGTTAAGAGAGGGATTCCAGGCAACCATCGCTCTCAGGCTTTAGTAGAAAACTTTAATAAAAATCTGGCTGAGCGTCTGTTTACCTATCAATATCATAGAGACCTTATGGACAAAACACGCAACACAGAATGGGTCAGGAGATTGCCGGCAGTCTTACGCGCCATGAACAATGAAGAATTTAAAGCAACGGGCCTTAAGCCAGTGAACGCGATCAAATTAAAAAAAATAAGTATTACTGAAGACATCCAAAGTAATCAAAAACTCTTGCCTTTTGAACTAAAAGTAAGATACTTGTATGCTCCTGGAGAGGCAGAGGGCGATGTTAGAATTAGAGCCACAGACCCTATATGGAGCGTAGACGTATATGAAGTTGAAAGAATTATGAAAACAACCCCTCCTGTGTATTATTTAAGAGAGACTCTTACTTCTAGCGGTGTTACTACGTCTAAAAAGCCTGCCCCTAAAAGATCGTTTGTTCGCGAAGAGTTGCAAGTTGTCCCACCAAACACAGTGCCTGTTAGTTAATCAGAGAGAATGATTAAATGTGCGGTTCTAGAGCAGGAAAATTATTTCGCCCGCAAACCCCACTTTCGCGCGATTAGATTTATTTAATTTTGTAGGGTTTTAGCTATTTTTTTTTGGCTGAGGAAATTTGATTATGTGAAAAGTGGGGTTTGCGGGCGAAATAAGATTGCTGGCCAAGGAGGTGGATTTAATCATTCTCTACTTTTCATAATACCATGCTGTGTCTACAGGGACTTTGACGAAAGGAATGAGGATTTTACTGAACGTGGAGGTGAGAGAAATTCAGATTCTGAACTCGAAGTGGACGCACTGTTATCTGAGCTGAGTGATGGGGAGAGGGTGGTGGTGATAATCATAACTCAGCGCAGGCCAAGCAGAGAGCGTGTGGTGGACATTAAAAGCGAAGAGTTTCTGCGGTTCATGATGCAAGACTGGCATCAAGATTGTCGATTTGCGCCTGCTGTGCCACCTTTCACTGTTGAACATGATTTCCTCACATCACAAGAACTCCACGCCCCCATCCAGGTTTTTTCCCCAGCTGAAAACGCATGGTCTGTCATCAAGCGGTCCTGTCCAAACTTTCTGGCAAGATGTGTATAAATAGTAAACAAGTGGGGTATTTTTGCTCCCATAAGAAAACCTAACACAGAGTAACTTTTATTCAAGACTGGCACAGCCTTTTAAACTTGAATAAAGTCAGACAAATACATAGACGAACAATCTAATAGTTGGGGAAAAAACAAGTGCAGGCCAACAACTGAACTGTCTTCATAGTAATGACTTGGCAAAGATTTGGACTTAAGGGGTGGGGGGGGGGGGGATTTGAAGATGGAGAAACTGGGAACATGAAATTAAGAAAATATGTTACAGATATGAAAACTCTTCACTAGCTGCATAAGGGAACCATCGCAATCCCCTTTGAAGGCAGATATATTTGTATTGCCTGCTCCGAGACCTTTCGTCCGCTGGGTCGGAACTCATCAGGGAGACACGGCTGTTTGTGTCTGCGCTCCTGGCGTCAAATTGAGACACACCACAGTCCATAATTCTGTGGTGTTCTCACCACCAAGGGTGCCAAAAAGGAATCCAATAGCACCCCCAAAGCAGCCAGCGAAGAGTAGTAAATGAAACCAAACGAAAGTGTGGGGAGGAAAAAAGTTGCTGAAAAACTAAAATGTAGGGGACAATCTTTGAGCCTACGCTTATACTATTTGCATAATGTCTTTAGTTTTGTGCTGACTACTTACAGGCCACTCCTTATGCACCAACGCGTGTCTTTCAAGGGAGAAGACAACCTTTGATGCACTCCACGTGACGCACCAGTCACTATCAAAATGTTCTTATAGAGTGTTGGTACGTACGTGATGTCAAATATAATTAGTTTAGACCTGACTCCATGAAAATCATGTTAAGAGATGACACACGTAATGTGATTTTTTGGTTTCTTGTGTACATAAATATTTTCATCTGATCTAAGACTCTCTGCACGAAAACGTTAAAAAGTGTGCTTTCAGACGATCTATTTTAATAGATTGTGAATATGGTATTTCTTCTAAGAACTGTGTGAAGAATCGCCGTTGATTATATGAATGTCCTGATATACTCCTCACAGTCGGCAGGGTTGGAAGAAAAGCAATTTGATTTGATTTGTGTGTGGACAAAAAATATAGATTATATAAATTCTATTCAAAAGAACAGGGTATTTAAGCTTGATATTGATCAAATTCACTTTTTCGTGCCTTCGCCCGCCGGATCATGATAAGCCTGCTGATATATTTATACAAATAAACAATGCGAAGTGATTGGTTTATCACTATGAGGCCAGTTGTCTTGCTGGACTCATGGTCGGCGGCGACGTAAGTAAGAGACGCTGCAAGATGTGATGATACACAAGACGTTGTATCATATTGAAACACAGACCACGACCAGCTTATGACAGAATATCAAACTTCAAGGTTAAAAAATCAATTTATTTGCAAGGACGTAAAAAGCGTAAACTATCATAACCGATTATAATTTTGCAAATACAGATTTCTTAAAAATTAATCCATGTAAGCATAAATTGTAAATTTCTGTTTTCGTGTCTTTCGCTCACTTGCTTATAACAAATTTCCTGGTTCAGAACTGGGACAGAATACTTTTCATCCTTGAAAGGAACTTTATAATAAATGAAACTTTAATTCAACACAATGTCCTTGTCAGGAGATAAGGGCCGAAACACTTGCTTGAAGGAGTCTTCTCTTCTGAGGACTCTCTGCTGCCACGCTTTCCACGAGTTTCTTTCTACAATGTCGTTCAAACGTATTAGTTAATTACTATGGTGCTGTTTTTAAGCTGCTTTTTCAGACAATATATTTATGAGTCTGCGACAATCTGTCTTCTTCTTCTTCTTCTTCTTCTTCTTCTTCTTCTTCTTCTTCTTTCTTCAATGGATTGATTACGTATTGTTGATAGGAACTATCATGTGAAAAAGGTGCAATGCAATTCATGAAAATATGTAAGCATTTATTAACTATATTAAGAGGAACTCTCTTTTTTGTCTGTCTGCAATTGATGGTGACAACAGCACCCATTCCAATATGAGCTAATGACAAAACAACCGTATGACCGACAGGAGAACTATCCCCTTCGTAGGGGGGGGGGGGGGGGGGGCGTAAAAGTTAGTCCAAAAGTGAGAGTTTCTTTCTTCCACCCTTCCTATTTCCCATACTTATATTATCCTACTTGGTGGAGAGAATCAATATCTACTTTGTTCTCATTTTTCATTTAAGACTTACATACGATACCCCCACCCACCCGCCCGCCCTTTCACACCCCACTTACTAAACCTCACCCTTAAAATCCTTCTTCCGTGAATGCTGTCTTTGGTTCGATTGAAAATTTCTAGCTGATGTGATATCTTTCACGTTCTGATATATCATTTTACATGAATAAGGATACAGATTTTGGTTGAGTATAGTTAAGTGTTTGGTACTCTGTACCTTGCTTTCTCCTCTGTACCTTGCTTTCTTCTTCTTCTTCTTCTTCTTTGATTATGGAAGATTTTGAGCGCTTTCTTGCACGAAGTCAAAAGCTGGCTAACACTGGAGACGCATTGAAATGAGTGAATACATTTCCTAGTGTGACAACAGTGCAGAGCATGAGACAAGAGTATAAACAGTGTTAGTTGGAATAAAAAGATCGTAAGTTGTAGTTGCAATTTGCAAAAAAGACGAAAGAGAATGAAATTTACAGCTGTACATGGCAGGGAAGCAAAGTTAAAAAAAAGAAAAAAGAAAGAAAAAAGAAAATAGATATTACAGATTTGAAAAAAAAAAAAAAAAACCCAGAAAAGAAGAAGCAAAACTGGAACTTAACTGTGATTAAAAGACTGTTGATATCAGTGGTGCTGATGATATTAAGAGCCGTTAAGAAGATGTTTGTGAGAGATATTGTGCATTCGGCCTGATGCAAACAAGTCATACGCTGCATTTTTATTACACGATAACCGCTTATTATATATTTCATTCAAACACTACAGAGATTAAGACCAGACTGAAATGTTGTTGCTATGAATTAAAAGAGGGTTATGTGGAACTAAAGCATGTTTGCAGCAGATGTGGCGATGTCGAAAATAATTATATAAAGATTGCTGAAGTGAAGAATGTAGATTTTGCCAAACAGCATTTTAAAAAAATCCAAGGAAAAAAAACAAAGATTGCTGATGTGAAGAATGTAGATTTTGCCAAACAGCATAAATAAATAAATAAATAAATAAATAAATAAATAAATAAATAAATAAATAATAACACTTTCGGTTTCTTATGATAATTCTAATAAAACAAAACTTTTGACTACCCTCAAAAATACCACGAATATGAAACAAATAAAAAAAAAAAAAAAAAGACAAGCATTTGTTCACTGAATAAAAAAAAAAATTCTAGCCGTTAAAAAGATGGGTAGAAGATATAATATTGTACGGTATTTGCCTTTTTTTAAAAAATTAAGGATTCAAATGCGCAAAAGGCCAACACACATTCCAACGCTTTGAAGACGGTTGCAAAAGATATGCAACATAGCAATTAAATATTTTCTTTAGAATGTGGAGTTTTCTCTTATATTTTTTTCTCACATGACCGGGTCATGGACAGTGAAAAGAAAAGAAATAATGAGATTGACTTGGTATTTTTTTACTATTTGAAAATGTGCCTGTTTTGATATTTGTGATTTAAAGCAAAACCGAAAAATGACGATTCATGTGCTTCAAAGTTACACACACACACACACACACACACACACACACACACACACACACACACACACACACACTACAAAGGCAGAAATAAAGACAATTCATATACTTCAAAATTGCACACACACACACACACACACACACACACACACACACACACACACACACACACACACACACGACGCACACACTAGAAAACCACAAAACAAGACAATTCCTATCCATCAAAATCACACACACACACACACACACACACACACACACACACACACACACACACACACGCACGCACGCACGCACGCACGCACGCACGCACGCACGCACGCATACACACACACACTCACACGCACACACGTGTAAGCATACACGTACACATGACACCAAACATACCCATAGTCCTTGACAGCTGAACAACTTCCAAGATGTTTTCAGGCTGATTGTAATATTTCACATTGACGAATACGGTCACATTGTAATCCGCATGGTATTCGTTCATCCGAAACACCACCCAAACTTCGTTCTCTCTTGCAATATACACAGGAAGTGGGTCATACTCTGGCTCACATCCTGTCCACGAAACTTTGTTCCAGTTGATCAGTCTTTTCGAATGCTTCCTGTGACCGCTGAAGTATTTCTCGTGAATCGTAACAGAGTTTGCACGTGTACAAGTCTGATGGTGGAAGTGCACGTGCAAGCTTTCCTGGCTAGGACCAATGTGGTAGAGTTTGGGGCTGACTGGCTTCTGCCTGTCAAAGTGGAAAACAAGAGTGCACTTTGAAGAAGCATTTTGCTGAAAACTGGCAATGTTAATTTGGGATGCACGAAAATGAATGGTGGCGTTGTATGCCGTGAAGAGGAGTCGTTTACGTTCAGATAACATACACGCCAAGATGTCAGATGTAAGTACAGTGACATCTTTGGCTGAGTCCTTCGTTTCAGAGTATTTTGGGGTGTCTTTTGGATTCTGTTGGGAACCACCACATAGTGTCGCTTGGGTTTCTTCTTCATTCTCTTCGGGACAACCGGGTATTGTTGTCCCTCCATCTTTTGAAGTTTGTTTTGAATTATCTGAAAGTATCATTTCAGTCTCTTTTAATTTTTTTTCAGGATTACGCAGTTTTGTTATTCGGGTGTCTTTAAGATTCCCTTGTGATTTACTCGATGACTTTATTTGGGTCTCTGTATAATGCTGTTGGGTGGTGCCTGATGTTTTGTTTCCAGTATCTCCTGGATGTTCTGGTGATCTTATGAATTGTGTGATTGGAGGAGTTTCTCCAGCTTGCCGGGAAGAACCTAGGAGTAATGTTTGGTCGTCTGTTGAATCCTGCTGGGAGGAGCCTGGCAATGTGGTCAGTCCATTTCCTTGAAGCTGTTTGGAGAACTGCCATCGTGTTTTGTGTGAGTCAACTGCAAACAGGAAAGAAAACTCCAATAGTAATGTGCTGTTACCTACATAAAACCAGACATCTGCAAGCAGCCAATATTTTATGCAGCGTTTCCAGTAACAGAGCAATCTTTTACAACAATTAACAATGATAAATCATCGCTTACAATTAAAAAGAAACAGAAACTGGCTGGGCTATAAGCAACATTACCTTATCTTAAACAGAAATGTGACATATAATCTGTTCGCTAGATATGTCTCTCAGTTACTCTGTCCTATGGGAATGATTGCAATCAACACAACAACACAACAATACGTAAACAAAAGTTGTGTCAATGCTCAGCTAAACAGATTTCATGTAACTCGGAAAATGATCCAAACCAAAAACGTAATCTTTTGCAGATCGACTTCAGATTTACAAATATTACCTCAAAAACCAAAAGCTCCCAACGTTAAAAACGGAAAGCACGTGTTGTTCACGAAGTGCGTGATGTTGTGCGGATCAAGCAGGAGGCATCTTTGTTGCTGGGTTCTGAAAACAATACGTGCAGATAACACAATGCCTGCCGCTGTAACAGGGCCAAGGGTGGACAACTGCCTCTTCCAATCCATATCTCTTTGCGCTGAGCTGTAACAGGGCCAGGGGTGGACAACTGCCTCTTCCAATCCATATATCTTTGTAACAGGGCCAGAGGTGGACAATTGCCTCTTCTAATCCATATCTCTTTGTAACAGGGCCAGAGGTGGACAACTGCCTCTTCTAATCCATATCTCTTTGTAACAGGGCCAGAGTGGACAACTGTCTCTTCTAACCCATATCTCTTTGTAACAGGGCCAGAGGTGGACAACCGCCTCTTCCAGTCGATACCTCTTTGTGTTGAGGTGGACAATCGCCTCTTCCAGTCGATACCTCTTTGAGCTGAGGTGGACAATCGCCTCTTCCAGTCGATACCTCTTTGTGCTGAGGTGGACAATCGCCTCTTCCAGTCGATACCTCTTTGTGCTGAGGTGGACAACTGCCTCTTCCTGTCCATACCTCTTTGTGCTGAGGTGGACAATCGCCTCTTCCAGTCGATACCTCTTTGTGCTGAGGTGGACAACTGTCTCTTCCTGTCCATACCTCTGTTGCTGAGGTGGACAATCGCCTCTTCCAGTCCATACCTCTTTGTGCTGAGGTGGACAATCGCCTCTTCCAGTCGATACCTCTTTGTGTTGAGGTGGACAATCGCCTCTTCCAGTCGACACCTCTTTTGATGAGGTGGACAATCGCCTCTTCCATTCCATACCTCTTTGTGCTGAGGTGGACAATCGCCTCTTCCAGTCGATACCTCTTTGTGCTGAGGTGGACAATTGCCTCTTCCGGTCGATACCTCTTTGTGCTGAGGTGGACAATTGCCTCTTCCAGTCCATATCTCTTTGTGCTGAGGTGGACAACTGTCTCTTCCAGTCCATATCTCTTTGTGCTGAGGTGGACAACTGCCTCTTCCATTCCATATCTCTTTGTGCTGAGGTGGACAACTGTCTCTTCCTGTCCATACCTCTTTGTGCTGAGGTGGACAATTGCCTCTTCCAGTCGATACCTCTTTGTGCTGAGGTGGACAAGCACCTCTTCCAGTCGATGTCTCTTTGTGCTGAGGTGGACAACTGTCTCTTTCAGTCGATACCTCTTTGTGCTGAGGTGGACAATCGCCTCTTCCAGTCGATACCTCTTTGTGCTGAGGTGGACAATCGCCTCTTCCAGTCCATACCTCTTTGTGCTGAGGTGGACAACTGCCTCTTCCTGTCCATACCTCTTTGTGCTGAGGTGGACAACTGTCTCTTCCTGTCCATACCTCTTTGTGCTGAGGTGGACAAATGCCTCTTCCTGTCCATACCTCTTTGTGCTGAGGTGGACAACTGTCTCTTCCAGTCCATACCTCTTTGTGCTGAGGTGGACAGCTGTCTCTTCCTGTCCATACCTCTTTGTGCTGCGCAATCAGTGAGCTTGGTAACGGGGTTTGGCGAAGTGAGTTTAAACACCCTGTACCAAACCACTGTCGGTCACTGCTACTCAGAGTTGGAATCTGGCTGCAAGATTTGACCATAAGTTTTCTTCTAAAGAAAATAAGAAATGTTTGATAAATGACATCTATGAGATTGGAGAATTTTTTTTTAAATAGCGTGTTCTTTAAATAAGTATCAAAGTATCACATTACGAGTATGTACAGCATGGAACCGTATCATTATTTTTTCCATTATAACATGCATTGTCACCGAAAAAAAAATGTTTACTGATCTCTTTTGTCAATCTTAGTGTGTTTAAAGAAGTTAGAATGTAAAAATCGATACACCAATAGCAACAAAGGCTTCATTTACCTGATACCTTTCAATGTTCTAGCGCGCTCAGTTATACCTTAAAGACTTTTCAAAACTATTTGGAAAGAGTGTAACAACATGGATACTTTGGTTTGATTTCAGCTTTCCAGGCTAACGTTTCTAAGGAACTCATACATTGTATATATATACTTTCAAAACGATTCGAGTCAGACTCACAAGTATACTGTGTGAAAGAGAGAGAGAGAGAGAGAGAGAGAGAGAGAGAGAGAGAGAGAGAGAGAGAGAGAGGGGCAGAGAGAGAGAGATGGGGGGACAGGGAGACAGACAGACAGACAGACAGACAGACAGACATACTTACACAGACACAGAGAGAGAGAGAGAGACAGAGAGACAGAGACAGAGACAGAGACAGAGACAGAGAGACAGAGAGAGACAGAGCATACAAGCTACCTCTAAGCTACCTCTGACGTCATTGTAGATATTCGTGTTCAGGCACTGCACAGTGGTGCAGCAGAGTCGCAGGCCAGCTGTTTAACTCTTCTCCCTGCTCTCTACGACAGCAGGACTGATCAGCTGTCTAACTCTTCTCCCCGCTCTCTACGACAGCAGGACTGATCAGCTGTCTAACTCTTCTCCCCGCTCTCTACGACAGCAGGACTGATCAGCTGTCTAACTCTTCTCCACGTGCTCTATGACAGCAGGACTGATGAGCTGTCTAAATCTTCTCCCCGCTCTCTACGACAACAGGACTGATCAGCTGTCTAACTCTTCTCCACGTGCTCTATGACAGCAGGACTGATCAGCTGTCTAACTCTTCTCCACGTGCTCTATGACAGCAGGACTGATCAGCTGTCTAACTCTTCTCCACGTGCTCTATGACAGCAGGACTGATCAGCTGTCTAACTCTTCTCCCCGCTCTCTACGACAGCAGGACTGATCAGCTGTCTAACTCTTCTCCACGTGCTCTACGACAGCAGGACTGATCAGCTGTCTAACTCTTCTCCACGTGCTCTACGACAGCAGGACTGATCAGCTGTCTAACACTTCTCCCCGCTCTCTACGACAGCAGGACTGATCAGCTGTCTAACACTTCTCCCCGCTCTCTGCGACAGAAAGATTATCAGCTGTCTAACACTTCTCCCCGCTCTCTACGACAGCAGGACTGATCAGCTGTCTAACACTTCTCCCCGCTCTCTACGACAGCAGGACTGATCAGCTGTCTAACACTTCTCCCCGCTCTCTACGACAGCAGGACTGATCAGCTGTCTAACTCTTCTCCCCGCTCTCTACGACAGCAGGACTGATGTGAAACAAAGGCGTAATGGAACTATGCCAGCTGTCTAACTCTTCTCTACAACAGCAGGACTGATGTGAAACAAAGGCGTAATGGAACTATGCCAGCTGTCTAACTCTTCTCTACAACAGCAGGACTGATGTGAAACAAAGGCGTAATGGAACTATGTCAGCTGTCTAACTCTTCTCTACAACAGCAGGACTGATGTGAAACAAAGGCGTAATGGAACTATGCAGCTGTCTAACTCTTCTCTACAACAGCAGGACTGATGTGAAACAAAGGCGTAATGGAACTATGCCAGCTGTCTAACTCTTCTCTACAACAGCAGGACTGATGTGAAACAAAGGCGTAATGGAACTATGCCAGCTGTCTAACTCTTCTCTACAACAGCAGGACTGATGTGAAACAAAGGCGTAATGGAACTATGCCAGCTGTCTAACTCTTCTCTACAACAGCAGGACTGATGTGAAACAAAGGCGTAATGGAACTATGCCAGCTGTGTAACTCTTCTCTACACCAGCAGGACTGATGTGAAACAAAGGCGTAATGGAACTATGCCAGCTGTCTAACTCTTCTCTACAACAGCAGGACTGATGTGAAACAAAGGCGTAATGGAACTATGCCAGCTGTCTAACTCTTCTCTACAACAGCAGGACTGATGTGAAACAAAGGCGTAATGGAACTATGCCAGCTGTCTAACTCTTCTCTACAACAGCAGGACTGATGTGAAACAAAGGCGTAATGGAACTTTGCAGCTCCAACAAAATCTGTCGTCAACAGGTTCGCAGATGTTTGACCATAAACTACCGGCGTTATACGGACAAACCTCTCTCTCTCTCTCTCTCTCTCTCTCTCTCTCTCTCTCTCTCTCTCTCTCTCTCTCTCTCTCTCTCTCTGTATGCACGTGTGTGTGTGTGTGTGTGTGTGTGTGTGTGTGTGTGTGTGTGTGTGTGTGTGTGTGTGTGTTTACTCAGAACATTAAAGCTTACGTAGAAACAACCATTTCAAAGAACTTGTTGCTGAAGTACGAAAGGACTGAATCAGCTTTCTGTTTGTTTCAGCAAATGCGAAAACATGTCCTGGTGGAACTGAAACAATTCTAATGTTTTTAACACTTAAGAGGTTGCTTTGGCGAATAAAACAGGCTGATGCTCTCTGGGAGAGCGCAATGCCAAAATGGCTTAGTTTAAATCCTAAAATATATCCCGTCGATATGCTGACAAAATTTCAACCGACACTTTTACTTCAGCTCCGAGCATTGTATCCACTTGAGCAGTCTGTCTTCCCTGGCTCGACGTCGTTTCTCCATCAGCACATTCACAGTGTATAGAAAGGGATTGACGGCTGAGTTAAAGGGCAAGACGAAGATTGCCATGGCAACGTTGACCTCTCCAGACACAGGCACGCCCTGAGAGGCCAGGAGACCCAGCAGACCAATGGGGAACCAGCACAGGAAGTCTGACATGGCGATGGTGAACAGTCGACGGGCAATGTCAGTGTCCTGGGATTTTTGACGAGACTGAGCAGCTGGCATATAGCTAGTGTGCACAGAATGAAATATACCCATCTGCCCTAATGCAATGGCAAGGAATAAAATGAAATTGTAAACAATCATAACAGCAAAAGCGTACATATAGCCAGCAAAGTCTTTCCTTGTGATCGGCAGAGGGATGCAGATGCCTGTCTGACTGTAGAACTCCCAGTGAGCATGACGCGGAAAGAAGGGCACAGCTGCCAACAGCATGCCCATTACCCAGCATGCACCACTGGCCAGTTGTGCCTGAGTGCTGCTGAAGTTCAGGAAGTGGAGAGTGAACCGCACGGCCAGAAAGCGGTCCAGAGTGATGAGACAGATGATAGCAGCAGACACTTCAGAAGAAAGCAGGGACAGGAAGCCTGCAAGCTGACACACAGGACTGTGTCTCCATGACACGTCTTCCCACACATAGATGTGTTGATACATTCTGTCAGCCATTCCTATCACTGCCAGGTACAGCCCCATCAGAAAGTCGGACACACACAGGTGAACTACAAGCACATTGAAGCCTGTGGATCCTCCTTGTTTGAGGGTCACTAGGCGATATGCCCCACTGACCAGGTTGCCCAGTATGGCCAATGAGGAAAATGTGCTCAGCACGCCTCGGTACAGACTGGACCGAAGCAAGTCTCCACACGATGAGAGCTCATTGATCGGGGCATGGCAGTTGCTGAGGCTGAAGCCGTCTACTGAACCTGCACTACAGCACAGCTTGTAATTGTCAGCATATATAGCAGCTAGTTGAGTAAGATTCCTGAAAATGCCCCTCTGAATGTCATCAAGCACACAGCCTGTCATGTCCAATGTCTCCAGCTGTGTCATCACCTGGATGCTTTGCTCTGTGATGTGATGTGTACCGCACCCCGAAACATTCAGCCACCGGACGCCAGAGAAGAGACTGCCCACCTTGTTAGGGATCGTTAGAAGATGGATCCCAGACAGATATAAGACCTTGACCTGTTCAAATGCTATGCCTGAGTAGTGAGAGCTTTGGGGAATGCCTCCCTGCAGAAAGCTGGAAAGGGGATTGTTGGAAAGAAAAAGGGCCTGCAAATTCAACATGTCCTGTATAACTTTGGTGAGGGAGACAATATGGTTGTTGCTGAGATCCAGGGTGACCATGTTCATGAAGGAGGTGTTTCCTAACACAGACACCTGGCAGCTGGCCAGGCTGAGATAGACCAGCATCATGTTGGATGACAACTGTCCCATCGTCATCCCACTGCCACGAGCATTCAGGTATTTCAGGTCTGGAAACTGGCCAGCAGAGAACCAGTGAGGGCAGGTGAAAGCCAGGCCATGGCAGGTGCACTCTGTGGGACAGTGCAGGCCACAGAACAGTTCGTCATCAGACTGTGGGCAGTGGTACGTGCCGTCACACATGTGGGAGGGATGCAGACAGACGGAAGAGCCACGACAGCGGTAATATCCTGGACACTGGTAGTGCTCACACCCCGCTTCATCCTGCCACTCTGGGCAGTCATACACCCCGTTACACCTGGTGAAGACGGGGAGACAGTAGCCGTTGGGGCACTGATAGTGAGTTTCTGGGCATATGACATGACCTAAAACATCGTGTGTCTGATTAAGTCGACGTATCGTGTGCCAGTATTTCGTGAAATACACAGCGGCCGGAGCAGCAGGCGGAGCATAATGATCAGGTCTATAATCACCAAAAAATTCAATGTCCGATTCCGCGCCCGATCTACAGTAGTCTTCATCTTCCCCATTCCAACAGTCTTTCTGTCCATCACATCGCCTGGTACCGTTGCAACACTGTATTCACACACACACACACACACACACACACACACACACACACACACACACACACACACACACGTATATATATATATATATATATATATATATATATAATATTCCTCTTAATACTTGTCTTAACTATATATATATATATATATATATATATATATATATATATATATATATGTATGTATATGTGTGTGTGTGCGTGTGTGTGTGTGTGTGTGTGTGTGTGTGTGTGTGTGTGTGTGTGTGTGTGTGTGTGTGTGTGTGTACGGGGCAATGTTACAAAATACACAGATGTTTTCAATAGAGAAGGAAATTATTCATATTGTGCTATTTTGCATACATACTCTGTCACTTAAGCGCAGACCAGCCATACACGTATACCGTTGTCAGTTAATCACCCACAAACGACGCAGACAGAATGTTAGAAAACGTACATAGAAAGAAAGAAAAGATCTACTGGACATAATAAAGAGTTGCCACTAAAGCATAAACGAACTCTAGCAACCTACTGTCCACACTGAATCAATTTCCAATCACACAGACACATTACTACCACCATAATATTCACCTTCATACAAACATACCGTTTAAACTAAATCATAGTGTGTGTGTGTGTGTGTGTGCGCGCGCGCGCGCGCGCGTGCGTGCGTGCATGCGTGCGTGCGTGCGTGTGTGTGCGTGCACGCGCGCGCGTGCGTGTGTGTGTGTGTGTGTGTGTGTGTGTGTGTGTGTGTGTGTGTGTGTGTGTTGTGTGTGTGTGTTGTGTGTGGTGGTATGTGTGTGTGTGTGTGTGTGTGTGTGTGTGTGTGTGTGTGTGTGTGTGTGTGTGTGAAAATTGGCCTGCACGCTCTCTGCACGCACAAGCATTTGAAGAGGCCTTAACTCTTGCAGCAGCTAAGAATTGTGCACAGTGACATTTTCTAAGCTCTCCCAAAAACGAAATCCACAGGTGGTTTGTTAAGCATGAATATGGAACACAATAATTTGTAGGACAAGAAATGCAGAAGAAAACAGCTCCTCTTTCATGATGATAATAATGTGGTAATTACTATCTATTTAAATCCCAACATAAATGGGGAATGTGGGGAAAAAGCAGCAGTTGGGAGCTGGGGTTGGGGAGGGGATGAAATTATGCTGGAGGTGAATTGAAGAGAAAGGTGTTAAAGCGTAAACCTTAACTCCTTCACGGACAGCAAAAGCAAGGCATTGGAGTCCACAATGAGGCGGAGCTGCTTGACTCATCTGTGCAGTCTACTTCTCTATCCTCGTGAACCTCCTCAATAGTCTTGGGCTGGTTGTGTCAAACTTGATAGCTAAATTACTGTTCCGCCGTGGTCCGGAATAGTTCAGTTGGTAGAGCGCCAGACTCTGGTGATCCTGGGGTTGCGGGTTCGCATCTCCGCCGGGCCGTTCCGGTACAGAGGGATTTTTCCCTTGGAGTTAGCATTGGTTCTGACTCCATTCCCCATAGCGTCCTTCAAATGAGACTATAAACCGAGGTTCCGTGTGTGAACGCAGGCACAACATCTTGCACATACGTAAAATCCCATCACCAACTTTCGGAAGAGAAGGCCAGTTTGGCCGTTGGTATGGATGACATGTTACACATAGCATGCACCTTCCCCGACGATGGAGTATGGCTGCCTTATTGGCGAGATGAAAAACGGTCATACACACAAAATTCCACTGCCTGTCTATACAGGGAGTGTCCGCAGGAGTATCAGCCTGCGTCCGCAGAAAGAAAGAAAGAACTGTTTCGCCGAACGAAAGAAAAATAAATTACAAGACAAAACACTTCTTTTTCTCTTCTGTTCGGTTGAAGAGTAATTCAACCTTTAAGTTTGTTTCAACTTCCGCCTGCAGTCACCTTATTTTGTAGCTACTTAATTGTGTCAGTCTGTTCCTAGTGTCTAACAGGGACACACCACGTATAATGCTAACACAGTCTGTTCCTAGTGTCTAACAGGGACACACCACTTATCATTCTAACAGAGGCACACCACCTATAATTCTAACAGGGGCACACCACTTTAATTCTGCAATCTAAGTTTTGTGGGGAGGGCCGGTAGACTGAAAACAGTCAGTCTAGCACAAGAGAAAAGTTTTTGAATAAACCGAGAAAGTTCATTCACGGAAGTTGCGTGCTTTCAGCTTATCTGCCTGGCAGTCTCTTGTCAGATTCAAGTTATAATTTACTAACAAACAAGTGGAATAATCACAACGCAACGGCCTTCCAAGCCAGGCACTGAAACAAAACGTAAATGATAGAAAGCCGCCCACATTGTGTTATATGAAGAGTACGAATATTTGAGATAGTCCGTTGAAATCAATTTTCCGATGTCATGTATGTAGCAAAGGTCCTTCTTAAAGTGTGAAAATCATTATGCATTCAAACAGAATTTCTATGGTTTGCTTCTTTTTCAAACACATAATGGCGAATGCATGGCTAATATCTACAACAGAGACGCTAGATGATTTAACCTGTTGGCTCAAGCCGCATCTTATCGTCTGTGGAGGACAGGGCTGGTGAACACAGAAGTCTTCATCACTGTTGTCAACACAGTCCTGACGATGGTCACACACCAGGCTGTAAGGAACTCTCTGACTTCCTGTCTGACAGCCGTAGGAGGGAGGAAGTGACGGCGTGGTCACCGGACATGTGAGGGATGACGGGATATCCCAGGACTCAGGGTTGTGGCCAAAGGAGTGGGAGTCTTGGGTCCAGCAGTAGCTGGTGGAATCACAAGCCAGAAAATGGTAAACGGTGTGGTTAGAAGGACAGACCGTCAACTCATCTCTCCTACCCTTAGTTCTCAGGTCGGCCAAAACGATCGTAGAAACAGATGGCACAGATGGCGGGAGAAACTGCTGGTTGCTGTGCTCGCACAAATACACTTCCGTCTCGGTGGGCATTTTTTCTAGGCACGAGTACAGCCAGAGTGCCTCGGGGGAGGTCTGCAACCCTCGAAACATCTTAAGGTCAGGGTCGTTAGCGTGCAGTATCCCACATCTGTTCTGTGTGTTATATCTAGCAAAACGTCCCAAATAATGGTGAACGAAATAGCCATTGTCTGTCCGTCCACATTAGTGACGATTTGTAGCTGTAACATAATTGTCAAAAAATGTACAAAATTAGGCAGTACCCCTCCTCCCCCCTCCCCCTTGTTTCCACTCAG
Source organism: Conus canariensis (assembly GCA_033310375.1). Taxonomy (NCBI): domain Eukaryota; kingdom Metazoa; phylum Mollusca; class Gastropoda; order Neogastropoda; family Conidae; genus Conus; species Conus canariensis. The sequence continues at coordinate 77,226,621 of CM065728.1, read as the reverse complement.
AACAATGCTGCTGCTTTCATTCAATAAACAACAAAGAACGCTTCCTTCAGATGTTTTTGTTTTGGTGTGTGTGTGTGTGTGTGTGTGTGTGTGTGTGTGTGTGTGTGTGTGTGTGTGTGTGTGTGTGCGCGGTAAAACAAACGGATTGAGAGAGTGAGAGAGGGAGAGAGTAAAACTGATGAGGTCAATGGAGACAAAGTTACACAGCATGGCAACACAAAAATAAGCCCAATTCTCTATACGAGAAGATGCAAAATATCATTGTGCCTTCCCTTGTAGGTAAAGTGACATTTTGTTACAAAGCCATGCTCTACTGCTGGTGTTGAAGACAGCCGTGTGGTCCTTTCAGAGCACACTGATGCCAGCACACACCTGCAGCGGGTTCCTGTTGCTCAGATGAAGGATAGGGTTAAAAAGATGTCCTCTGGCTGGCTGAATAGCAGGGGCTAGGAGTAGAGTTATAGGAAAGACCCTCCAGCGCCAGAAAAGGTCTTACCACCAGTCACTGTTAATGGCACTGTCTGCTGAGACCTGGACTTGAGCGCAGTCTTGGATCTCAAAGTGAACTACGGACTGTTTCACTGTCGGTGTTGGCGTCTGGCCACTAAGTGACTAAGTCAGATGGGTCACTGTCAGGTCACTGACACACGTTTTGAGACTTAGTTCCAGGAGGTGTGGAGCAGGAGAGATCCAACACTACATCCTCCCCCAGCAGAATGGGTGTGTCGTCGTTAGTGACACGACGTGCTGCAGAGGGTTAGAATGGTCTCTACGAGGACTGTGCTGCAGGGGTTAAATGTCTATGACGGAGGGACTGTGCTGCAGAGGGTTAGAATGGTCTACTGACTGAGGGACTCTGGTGCAGAGGGTTAGAATGGTCTACTGACTGAGGGACTCTGGTGCAGAGGGTTAGAATGGTCTACTGACTGAGGGACTGTACTGCAGAGGGTTAGAATGGTCCACTGACTGAGGGATGATGCTGCAGAGGGTTAGAGTGGTCTACTGACTGAGGGACTGTGGTGCAGAGGGTTAGAATGGTCCACTGACTGAGGGACTGTGGTGCAGAGGGTTAGAATGGTCCACTGACTGAGAGACTCTGGTGCAGAGGGTTAGAATGGTCTACTGACTGAGGGACTGTGGTGCAGAGGGTTAGAATGGTCCACTGACTGAGGGACTGTGCTGCAGAGGGTCAGAATGGTCTACTGACTGAGGACTGTGCGCAGAGGGTTGAATGTCACTGCGGGACTGTGGTGCAGAGGGTTAGAATTGTCTTAGACTGAGGGACTGTGGTGCAGAGGGTTAGAATGGTCTAGTGACTGAGGGACTATGCTGCAGAGGGTTAGAATGGTCTACTGACTGAGAGATTCTGGTGCAGAGGGTTATCTAATGGTCTACTGACCGAGGGATTGTGGAGCAGAGGGTTAGAATGGTCTACTGACCGAGGGACTGTGGTGCAGAGGGTTAGAATGGTCTACTGACTGAGGGATTGTGGTGCAGAGGGTTAGAATGGTCTAGTGACTGAGGGACTGTGGTGCAGAGGGTTAGAGTGGTCTACTGACTGAGGGACGAATGCTGCAGACGGATAGAATGATCTACTGACTGAGGGACTCTGGTGCAGAGGGTTAGAAGTGTCTAGTGACTGAGGGACTGTGGTGCAGAGGGTTAGAGTGGTCTACTGACTGAGGGACTGTGGTGCAGAGGGTTAGAATGGTCTACTGACTGAGGGACTGTATTGCAAAGGGTTAGAATGGTCTACTGCCTGAGGGACTGTGGTGCAGAGGGTTAGAATGATCTACTGACTGAGGGACTGTGGTGCAGAGGGTTAGAATGGTCTAGTGACTGAGGGACTGTGCTGCAGAGGGTTAGAAGTGTCTAGTGACTGAGGGACTGTGCTGCAGAGGGTTAGAATGGTCTACTGACTGAGGGACTGTGGTGCAGAGGTTAGAATGGTCTACTGGTTTAGGGACAGTGGTGCAGAGGGTTAGAATGGTCTAGTGACTGGGGGACTGTGCTGCAGAGGGTTAGAATTGTCTAGTGACTGAGGGACTCTGGTGCAGAGGGTTAGAATGGTCTACTGACTGACAGACTGTGGTGCAGAAGGTTAGAATGGTCTACTGGTTTAGGGACTGTGGTGCAGAGGGTTAGAATGGTCTAGTGACTGAGGGACTGTGGTGCAGAGGGTTAGAATGGTCTAGTGACTGAGGGACTGTGGTGCAGAGAGTTAAAATGGTCTACTGACTGAGGGACTATGCTGCAGAGGGTTAGGATGGTCTACTGACTGAGGGACTATGCTGCAGAGGGTTAGGATGGTCTACTGGCTTAGGAACGGTGGTGCAGAGGGTTAGATAGGTCTACTGACTGAGGAACTGTGGTGCAGAGGGTTAGAATGGTCTAGTGACTGAGGGACTGTGGTGCAGAGGGTTAGAATGGTCTACTGACTGAGGGACTGTGGTGCAGAGGGTTAGAATGGTCTACTGACTGAGGGACTTTGGTGCAGAGGGTTAGAATGGTCTACTGACTGAGGGACTGTGCTGTAGAGGGTTAGAATGGTCTACCGACTGAGGGACTGTACTGCAGGGGGTTAGAATGGTCTAGTTACTGAGAGACTCTGGTGTGGAGTCTCCTTTACCTGCATTGTGTCCACTTACAACATTTCTCACCACCCTCTTCGGCAATGGGATTAGAGGATGGACGATTTGGGAGAGAATGATTTGGGGGATGTAGTCTTCGAACGGGTTTTGTCATTTGAAGGGTGGGATTGGGTGTTTTGGCGTTTTTTGGACTAAAGGTGTTGTAAATGAATAGTGATTGCATCTATTTCAATCTTAAATGACTGTCTAGCTTCATGTAGTACTGCACACAGAGACTGTGTTGTCTGCTGGAACTTGGCCCCAGGTGTACGGTCATCGTGGCAGCAGCACACTGCTGGCATGTCATCCGCCACTGGAGCAAGATCGTCTTCTTTGGTGTTATCATCAATAATACTTTCAGCGACTGACATGAAAGTGGTGTCTTGTTGGAAAGAGGGGGAGGTGAGGAGCAGGCCGAATTCAGATGTGGCAGAAGTAAGGTGGAGGACTGGCAGAAAGAGAGTGAATTACTGGAACTGGGGAGCCTATGTACTATCGCCAACAGGAACAGGGAGGGATGGTGGACACAGTGAACAGAGAACGGAGGGAGCAGTAGAAAGAAACTCGTGGAGAGCGTGGCAGCAGAGAGTCCTCAGAAGAGAAGCCCCCTTCAAGCAAGTGTTTCGGCCCTTATCTCCTGACACTCTAGTGGGGTTGGGCCACACCCGGTTCATGACTCCGGATGTCCCTCTGCTGCCCCTTTTTTTTTTTTTTTTTTTTTTTTCCCATCTTGGGACGAGCCATGGCTGGGATTCGAACCCATGACCCTCTGGACATGCTCATTTTCCACTTAATGACTCGCGCTTTAACCACTGAGCCACAGGGACACCTGATATTTGTAGGGAAATTAAGCCTTATGAAGTTCACTTTTGTTCCTCCTTGACCAGATCCAGCTTGAACACCTCTCTGCCGCTTCTGCCATTGCTTTCAGGGCTCTGGTTTTTTCCTTCCCTGCAACTGAGAGCTGTTTCATGAGGCTGTATGCAGACGTTCCTACAAACCCCCTAGCTCCGATTTCTGCAGTGAGGACTTTGACCTGATAGCCTTCTCTCCTCAGGCTGTTTGCCAGATCAGCATACTTTTCAGTCTTGTAGATTTGAGCTGCCTCCATTCTGTTCTCATATGGCACCGTGAGCTCGATCATGATCAGCTGCTTGGTTGACTTAGAGTGGACTACTATGTCTGGTCTCATGCCACTCTCGCTGATGATCTCTGGGTGACTCTTCCATTCTGGGAGGTCTGCAGTGCACTCCCAGTCATCTGCCCCGTCCAGCAGACTCTGCCTGCATGTTTCGAGTGGCACTGTTGTTCTTGGCCATGATTTGCTGCCTCCTGCCGTGAAGAATGTTGCGGGTGCTTTTGGAGTCCTGATTTTCCCTTTTGTGGTGTTAGTACTAGCCCAGACTACTTGTACAATCTCTTTGAGCACTTGGTTGTGCCTCCATGTGTACCTTCCTTGAGCCAGGGCTACTTTACATGAGCTTAGGACATGCTCCACTGTTTGTTTTTCATGGCAGAGGGGGCATGCAGGATCGTCTGTTTTCCCCCACTTCACCAGGTTTGCATTTGAGGGCAGAAGGTCATATGCAGATCTGAGAATGAAGCTGATCCTGAGAGGGGCCATGTGCCAAATGTCATTCCAAGTGAGACTTCTTTGGAGTGCATTCTCCCACGTTGTCCATTGCCCTTGCTGGCTCTGCTGGACTGCTTTTTGGAGTCTTTTTTGGTCTTCTTCTTTTCTCATCTCCTGAATCATCATGTCTCGTTTGGCTTTTCATTTGGCCTTTGACCACCATTCAGTTTTGGTCACCCCCAGTCCTTGTCTGTTGGTCTGTGTGTGTCCTGTTATTTCTCTGATCTTGAGACTTTCTTTTGCAGAATCCATCGCCTCTTGAACTTTCCATTTTCTGCCTGTCTTCAGCTGGGGCTTGATTGCTTCTACCACCTTGTCTCCTGAGTCCTCCAGCATGCTTTGAAGTCTGATCTTCCCTGCTTTGTATTCCTCCAGGATGGATTTCAGTGGTAGTTTCAGCTTTGCTTGGCGACAGTACAGCGCTATGTCAGTCAGACAGGGTGGGACACCAAGCCATTTCCTTGTGAACTTGTTGATTTTGGCTTCCATTGCCTCCACTATGCTGGTGCAGATGTCGTATATCATCAGAGGCCATAGCAGCTTTGGTATCAGCATGAACTGCAGACACCAGACCTTGTATTTGCCAGGGAGCCCACACTGGTCAATGGTCTCCAAGCCTTCCTCCGCCATCTGCTTGGTTTCTTTTGCTCTTTGTGTGTCTTTCAGCGTATGATCATACCATCTTCCAAGGCTCTTGACTGGTTCTTCTGTGACTGTTGGAATGGCCTGGTTGGCAACACTGAAGACCACAGATCCGGCCACTTTTCCTTTCCTCAGTGAGAGACTCCGTGATTTCTTTGGCTTGAACTTCATTCTGGATGAGGCA